>BRDA01004020.1:0-32448 GCA_036984385.1 Crenuchus spilurus | reverse complement strand
TCTCTCTCTCTCTCTCTCTGTCTCTCTCTCTCTCTGTCTCTCTCTCTCTCTCTCTCTCTCTCCCTCTCAAAACTGGTTAAAGTTGGTAACTAACGTTAGCGGCTCATAATTGTCTTTATACTTACAGCCGCAAACAGCCTGGTTGGCAACTAACTAAACTAACGACTTCACGTGAGCTTTCAAAAATCAGCCGCAGCTGTCTGGAGTGGACTACTTTAACTTTAATTGGACTTTGATTAACAAGCAAACTCGGTTCACCTTTGGGAAAGAAAGCCGTCAACAGCGGTCTCCCCTCATTCTGCCTTCTTTCTTTTTCCTCCCTTTCTTTCTTCTTTTGAAATCCTGATTTCTGCTGATAGATGTTGTGTAACACTATCATTCAATCACTCACTGACGTTACACTTGTCGTTAGTCACTGTTGGGTGGACTAAACCATTTTGGGCCTCCAAGAGGGGGCCCCCAGAATGTCCAATATGTTGAGAGGATTGTGACAAAAGTTCATTCCCTCAGTTGATATTATCAATACATTTGAAAAATGAATGAATAAACAATTAATTTGAGGGCCCAATTCATTAAAAATAAAAACATAAAAAAAAAAAAATAAAAAAAATTCTGGATTTTTATGGGCCCCTCTCCCTACTCGGGCCCTGGGTAGTCAGGTCCACTTTTCCCCCCACTTCCACGCCCATGCGCCGGAGGAAAGCCGTGCCAACATGGGGAGAACTTGGCATCTCCAAAACAAATGGAGAATCAAATATAAGACCCCAGCATAGAGACGCAAACGTACTAACCACCGTGCTAATCATGCTGTTTTATCAAGCATGCCTTGGATTAGTTGATTAGCATCCACAACATAATCCAACTTTGACTCTAAATGGACACTCAACACCATGAGTCTTTAACTAACTGGCCTTTTCTCATTAGGTTAAATGGGATTTTTGCCAACATACTGTTTAGCGTGTCCAATCTTGCAACAGTTGCCACAAAACAGCATATGTAAGTCAACTGCAATGCAAGAACTGATGTACTTTCAGTTGTTGCTTGTGATTATTACAAACTACAGAGCAGCTCTTTCAGCTCCAGAATAGAAACTATGCTCTAAACAAAGATTTCAAATGAGAAAAAAAAGCAATGTTTCTATGAAACGCTGCTTTATGATTACAGGAATATCTGACGCTACTGTTCGTCATGGATCTTAAATACACGGCTCATAAACTCCTTATATTGTGCATTGTTTAAGAAATCGAATTACAACTTGTCATAGGTACATGCTACCATTAAAATGAGAAATATAGAAACACTCATCAATGAAACCAAGTAATTGGGTACATATGTTATCTTTATTGCTATAACCAATTTTACAACAATGCCTCTGTATGGTTATGTTCAGAAAAGTACTTAATATTAGGTTTTTCATTATATGTGATTTCCTGTTGTAACAGTAGAACTCTGTAATTTTTTTATTTCTAGTATTTGCCCATTTTTCATCCTCCCACTGTAGCAGTAGCCAATTAACCCATCCCATCTGTTAGCAGCTCTACCCATCACTTTGTTATGTCCCTGACTCTAGGAGGGTGAAGACAAGCACAAGTCTTCTCTGATGTGTGTGATGCAGCCACGCTTCAAACTCGGAGGAAAGCACAGGATCCCCAGCTCTGATGGACCAATCAGTAGACGCCTGAGCCAACGGACATTGTAGTGTGAAAGTGATGGGTATAGAGCGACCATCTCAAGCCCCGGCTGTTGATGGCAAACAGCATGACCGGGATTGGAATTCACGATCCTCTGGTCATAGTGTCAGCATCTTAGCCCGCTGAACAAATTCATTTTAAAATTATGTATGTTTTCAAGCTAACTTGTGAATTTTTGGCCCATGTCTGCACTGAACAAGCACACACAATGTGCTAACTTGAACAGGCTTTGCATAACTGACCTGACAAATGTAGATACAGTATAAGAGCAGGCTAAAACATGTCACATCCACGCTGAAGCGGCTATTTCAAAGGCAACACGCAGCCCGTTAGCCACATGCAAATGGATTAAATCAGTGTTTTCAGTCTGCACCTCGTGCTTAAGTGTAATGAGGCACACCATGACAACCCAGATTTCCCACACCCGATATGTATCTCCACAGACACCAAAAGCATCCCCATATAAATTCTGAGTAGCTGAAAATATCTCATGTAAAATGCATGAAGGATGAAGCCTTTCAGGAAGATGCTAATAAACAGGAAGGCAGCACTGAGCCTCTGTTCCTCCTCCACACTGGATTCGCCACTAGAAGCTGGCAGTTCTGCTGCACAATTTATCAAAGCAAATTTATGAATCAATTGTCATCTCTTCCTCTGACGAGGGACTGAGTTCTGCCTCAAAGTGCTCGACAAAAGGGAAATGAAACTCGCAGAACACTGAGCTAGCATTACTTTCCCCACACTTGAAACTTAGCATCTCGTTCATTACCAATTATGATCAAACCTTAGTCTTGTAGCAAAAATTGGTCACATTTCAGCACAAAGGTCAAAAGAAGACTTCATCCAAAGACGAAATGCCTCTTTGAAGCTAAAGACATTTCCCTCCAAGGTAAAGGGGTGTATGACATCTAAACTAGATTCAAATGCAGCCAAATTCTGAATTTGATGGTTCAATAAGCACCACAAATCCTAATTCACCTATGATTGATTACATTAGCCTTTGCAATATGAAGAGAAATTAGATCTCTGCAATGAAAATACAAATTCGGTCTAAAGCATATAAGACACATGTACACACAATGTCCACAAAAGTGTTTGAAATGTTACTAGATACCAAATGTTTTATAGAAGATCGGCAAAAGTCTCCTTCATCCTAATGAGATTTCATAACACAAGAGTTCTTAGTACTTTTTAGTACTTGCATTTTTGGTTCTGTCACTGAACTAGTGATGGGATATTCTGAGTAATACTCACTTCAAAAATATTAGGTAGACATAAGAAGTGAGCTTGAGAAAAGCTTAAAATCTGCATTGTTATGCATTGTCATACAACACAACTATGATGTTAACAAAATATCATGTTAACATTAGCCTATACAGTAAGTTCACTGCAAAATATCTTGAGGTTTGGTCAACTGCATATATTCTACTGAAACTAAACTCCCTATGATATTGCTGTAGATGCTTACATTAAATAATTGAGTTTCTAATTCAGCCTCTTATCAGTGCTCATCTTCACTTCTATGAGAAAGTGACATAGCTTGTAACTGAAACTCAGTTTACAGTCACACAGCACCTTTATAATATACGAGTCAGTCTAAATAACACAAGACATCTACAATGCATACGAATCAGGGATAATCTCTTAGAAGTGGTCTAAGAGTTTACATGTCAAATTCTCTCTTGGAAATTGCAGGAATTCACGAAGACAGCATAGTTGAATCAGGTTAAGGTCTTAATCAGACTATGATAATCAGTGCACAGTGCAGATAATCTTTTACACTAACATTGCCCCAATGGTGTGCATGTAAACACAGGTACCATAATGTGGTGCTTGTTAAAACTGAATGTAAATGGCCTCGAGTGGCTCAGCGGGCTAAGACTCTGACACTATGACCAGAGGATTGTGAGTTTGAATCCCGGTCATGCTGTTTGCCATCAACAGTCGGGGCACACAGAAAGCAAAATTGGCAGTACTCTCTCTGGGTGGGTAGATGGCACTCTCTCTCCCTATCACTCACACATTGCAATGTCCGCTGGCTCAGGCGCCTATTGATTGGTCCATTAGAAACTAGAGACCCTGCACTTTCCTTCAAGCATGTTGTTTCCCCAGGGACAGTGTCACCCTCCTAGAGTCAGGGACAATGCCAAGTGATGGGGAGAGCCACTAATGGGTTGGGTTAATTGGCGACTACAACATTGGGAAAGGGAGCAAAAAAAAAAAATACTGAATGAAAAGATTTGCTGTGCTGACGAAGGTAAGTAATGCTACTGGAAATGAGTAAGACTCCAGTAGGGAACCAAGCCCCTGGTGTCTAATACCTCCACGAACATGAAAAAAAGTTGTGATTCAATTTGGCATTCACTTGCCAAATTTCTGGATGTAGGCAACATCAAAGGCTACGGTCACATTACCAGGCTGAAGTGCCTTAAATCCGATCTTTTGCCTTAATATGGCTAAAACCTGATTTTAGAGCTGTGTGGACGTCTCAAATCCCATCTTTTCAAATCAGATTAGAGTCACTTTCATATGTGGTTCTAGATCAGATACACATCCAATCCATAGACATGTGACTTGAATGTGACGGTCAGATCAGATTTCATGTCTTTTTGCTTGTACGCATGAACCAGCATTGGCTTCTGTCATATACTCATATTGTAAAAACAGTAAAAGCAGTCAGCTGGCATTTGTTCACCTTCTTCACCTGATCATGTACAGTCCACCACCTGTTTACTGTCCTCCTGAGCTAAACACCATCACGCATCACCTACTAACACGTCTGTTTGACCAGTTTTACTCAAATCAGTCAGCTCACAAATACAGGGTTGCCAGGTCCCCCAAACATTCTATCGAATTTGTAACAGAAAGGCACACTACACAAATGAAAACTAGCACAAAATCTAAAGTGACACATATTTCAATGAGCTTTAAAATGTAAATCTTCTTCAAATCTAACTTTCCCATTCAGTAACTTCTTTTATTTAGTGCATAAACCCGGCAAACTGCCAACTCTGAAATTTTACCCCAGATTGTATTTCTGCAAACCTGGCAACCTTGCACAAATGTGACGTTTTTTGTTGTGGTTGATGATTGTGACTTATCAATATGCGCATGCGAGCCATTTCAGGGACACATTACTTCACATTACCGACAGATACAGCTCACTTTGTGAATGTGAACCGTCAAGATAGTTAAATCTGATGTGAGCAAAAAAATCTGATTTCAGCAATGTGGCTTGTAGTGTGAACGTAGCCTGTGTGAGTGGGAGAATTTATATTGGTTGTGCTGGATAATAGGAGGTTTTTTGGTGTGTCAGATGCTGGTGATAACATGTTTTGATCTAAGGCTAGTACTGGTCCTTGTCCTTTAGGGTTTTTCTCCGGAATTCATGCCTTAGTTCCCTTAAAATATTTAATGCTTCTTGATTATGGCCTTTCTTCTCTCTGTTGCAATCTGTCATCCACTTCAATTTCTTTCTCCTTTTCATTTTTTCCCAGATTTTCTCAGACTGTTCTTTGAGTTACAGCCATTGCTCCTCTGGTTGTTTGTCAGTTATGTCTAGCATCTGAAATTGGTTCCTGGTGTTTTCTTTGAGAACAGGTGGCATGTTCTCCAGGTCATATTTATGAATTCTGATGACTTGTTTGTTTTTTCTCAGTGTTACTTGAAGCTTGCACATTAGAAGTTTGTGCTCTGTTCCACAATCGGCTCCAGGCCACGTTGTTGCAATTAAAATGAAGAATTTTCATCTCTGGGTGCAAAGAATGTAGTCAATTTGGTTCCTGTGAACACCATCTGGTGATGTTCAGGTGTAAAGGCGTTGCTTTGGTTGTTTGAAGAATGTATTAGTAATGAAAAAGTCATTATACCCGAAAAAAGTTCTATTAGTCATTCTCCTGCCTAATTCCTTCATTCCATTCCAGATCACTTGTTAATTTAAGAAAATTTAGATGATGAATGGAGCTGTAGATAATATATAACTGAGAAACCTGCATGGCCTTGAGAATACACGTATAATTCATTCTATACATTAATATACAGAATGCCACATATTTGAACAGCAGTAACAAAAATTCATAGTTATTCACAGCTATTTCTTTTAAAGGAATTACCACAATTTGTTACTTAATTTCCTTATCATAACTTATTATTATATTATATTATACAATATTTTAAGAAGTAAATAAGCCAGTTATATGTTTGAGTCCAATTTAAAACATTACAATGTAGACTTTGTGTAAAACTTTTGAATAGAATTATGTGGCAAACTATATATAATTAGTGTTTGTATAGTAGTTTATATAGTAGATTCCTCTATGTGTGCTGCACACCTGCTTTGTAAAAGGCATTGAATGATGCTGAAGCAGCTTAAAATAGTGGATTTTATGGCAAATTGTTTCTTCTTATTCTATGACTTTCCAAATGTTCTCTTATAAAAATAAGAGAATGGTCACCTAATTTGAGTTCAGTTATTCAGGCCTCTTATGTCCACAACCATCATAACTTATTTTATTCCTATAATTATTGTAACTTTTTGGTTGATTATGCCTATTTGTGAACACATCTTGATTATTATTATATCACAAAATTTAAAAGAGAAACTTAAAAAAAAATTTAAACCAGTAACAGTTTAAAAACATTTTTGTCATGAACTAAAAATAAACTAGCATTATGGTAATTCCAGTTAATCCAGTTAACACACCCACAGGGACATTAGCAGCAATAAACTAATGGTGCTATTGTTGTTTCCCCACTTTTCAACAACATGGGTTTTAAAGATTGGTATTTGAAGCTTGTAATTGTCATTCAGGGTGCTGGTTAAACATTTTACTGTGTATACTGAAGTTTTACACAAACTGATTTTTTAAATATTTGAGACTGACTGAATATTTGAATATTTGAAATGACTGAAAGCCTGTCTATTTGTTTGCTGTTTGCTGGCCCATCAGTAATTACTCTACTGATGGCAGAATATATATATATTATTTGAAGCTTGTAGCAAATGTGGAAGAAGGAAAAATGGTGAGATCCATTTGTGTTAATGCCATGTAAAGTCCCATGGAAAAACCTTCACTGCCAGGATGGTAGTACCATAGTAGTACAATGGTACTATGGTAAAACTAGCTGTTTTAGTGTAGTATTACCATTATAGTACTGGGCACAGGGCAGGGCATTACACTATCTTAGTGTACACAGGGCATCAACCCATTGCTAGACCACACTCACACCAGGACAATTTAAAGTATACAGTTGACCTGACCTCCATGTTTTTTGGACTGTGGGAGGAAAACAGAGACACAGGGAGACCATGGAAACTCCACCCAGATGAGGACTTAAACCCAAGACCTCAGCACTGAGTGGTAAGCATGCTAACCACCCAGCCACTTACAGATATTCATATGCTGTAACATCATAATAGAAAATCTGGTCAGTTGTCACTGATGACATTTTTACACCTTTTGTACACATTATGTATGACTGTCTCATCAAGTTTCTCTCACATTTTGAGTCTAGAAAACACGCTGAGTCAGTGTGTGGCGCTGCTTTTAAGGTTGGAGCCCACTCTTTCAGGAACAGGTGCTCCTTTAATTATAAGGCCAGGCACCGCCTTTTGACAGATTTTCCTTGCGTTTTTAATCACGGCACATCTGTCCAGGGGATACACACCGCTAAAAAGACTGATTTCCCCTGAGGAGAACCCCCACCCCTGGCATCTGTTCCATAGCCCAAAGTGCTCCACGACCAGTCAAATGTGAGATGGATGCCCCACGCCTGAGGCAAAATGGAGGAGTTCTGGGATATAGCACCTCCAAACAGTCACATTTCAAAGCACTGAATGTTTGGAGCTGCTGTATAGTCAGGGCTGCTGGCTTTACGCACATACAACGGAGACGGTCTGCTTCACCACTTTTTATTATGAGGAGATTTTTCCTTGTCTTTAAAATGACCAAAGAACTATGAAGGCCACAGGTCGACTTAGTCAAATCCACAGGATATTCACTCTCTTTCTGTCTATAACCAGCACATTCTGAGTCTTGAAAGATGCGAGTCCACAGGCAATGTAATAATGATGCCAAAGAATCCCTTTGTGTTCTAATCCAAATGCCTGTCTGCAGAAGCTGCCTCTGTCTCTAGGTGCATTGGAAACTGCTTAACAGAGGAAGTTAACAGCGTGGCATGGTAGTGGAGGCCCAGTTTAATCTGTCTACAAATCAAATTTAAGGCAGTTATCCTAGAAAACGTTAATGTTCCTTGATTTTGTTCCTTGATCTGACCACTTTTTAGGGTGAACTTCCTGTTCTATAGAGACTGAATGAACTGTAAAATCAAGGATGTCTAGACTTCAGTCCTATAGGATAAGGCAGGATTATTTAAGGCTGGGCCTGCACTACACTACGATTTGCCTGATTTTAAACCTGATTTGCCCTTTGAGACTAATTTTCACAACCTGTAGCAATTTTCCAAGTCGACATGGTTGAGCAGTAGTGTGAGTCAGACTTTAGCTGTCTGATCAAGCTCTGAAGTGACATTATCAATCAATCATGTTTGATATTTACAACAAAAAATGTTCAAAGGTCCGGCAGTGTGAGAAGGTCAGTGATACTGATAACTGAGTGAGTGATGCTGACAATAGTCAATGAGAGCTAGAAGTGATGAAGAGAGAGACAGTGGGCATGTGCTTACCTCAAGCTCCTGCTGTCCAATACAAAGTAAATGAGTACATCCCTTCAACCAGATTTTTGTGTAGAGTCTGCGTTTGTCTTTTTACACATCCTTTGCATATTAATGCACAAACAATACCTGTGAGATGCAGCACATCCACCTCCATCTTTATTTTGTGCTTTATTGGTGCTGAGTTTAATTCTTTAGTTTTACACTGGAGCTACATTACTAATGGTTGACATGGTGGCTTAGTGGTTAGCATGTACGCTTCTCAGCTATGAGGTCTTGGGTTCAAGTCCTCTTGGGTTTCCTCCCACAGTGCAAAAGCATGGAGATCACTACTCTAAAAATTAACCTGGTGTGTATATGAATGTGTATGTCTGTGTATGAATGTATGTATGTATGTATGCCCAGATATGGTTGGCACTCTGTCCTGGGTGATTCCCTCTAGTGTTCAGTGCAGTCCTCTAGGTGGACGGTCTTTCCAGTGGAGAGTACGCTGTACACTGCTTCTCGCCAGTGTGTGACTGAGTTCTAAGTGTATATATGGAGTGTGTTGATTGTGAAGTGTCCTTGGGTTTGAGAAAGGCGCCGTATAAGTGTAACATTCATTCATTCATTCATAATGTTCATAGTGTGATCTGAATGCATCATAAATCACAGAGACTTGCCTGGAGATTCATGCGTTTCAGTAAACAGACACCGTATAATATTCTGCCATTTACAAACATGTACAAAAGTATGTAAACAAATCAGGCCTCAAGATGGCTACTTTTGTTTTTAACTAAATTATGTATTTCTGTTCAGATTTTGTACATTTGGAGCAAAGAGAAATTCAGTAAATTATTTGTGCATTTCAAAAAGTAAAATATTGTGAAATTGTTCATAATTTCATGAAAAATGTAAACTGTTATATTGTGTATTGATTACTTGTTTTATTGTTGATCAGTATTGCCTACAGCTCATGAAAATCAGAAATCCAGAATCTGTCATTATTTCAATTATTATTCAAACAGTATCAACATTAAAACAAAAAGGGACATTTTCCCTTCTTGAATTGAAATATAAACACAATGAACTTTTGTACAATGCAATAGTATATGTAGAGGGGTTAGATAATGAAACTGAAACACCTGGTTTTAGACCACAATAATTTATTAGTAGGTGTAGGGCCTCCTTTTGCGGCCAATACAGCATCAATTTGTCTTGGGAATGACATATACAAGTCCTGCACAGTGGTCAGAGGGATTTTAAGCCATTCTTCTTGCAGGATAGTGGTCAGGTCACTACGTGATGCTGGTGGAGGAAACCGTTTCCTGACTCGCTCCTCCAAAACACCCCAAAGTGGCTCAATAATATTTAGACACAAAGACTTGCTGTCTTGGTCACAGATGCGCCAGCAAGACGTGCACCAACAATTTGTCCTCTTTTGAACTCTGGTATGTCACCATAATGTTGTGTGCATTGTAATATACTATATAACTGTGCTCTTACCTGCTAACTGAACCTTCACACTCTGCTCTTACTGGTGCAATGTGACATTAATGAAGATTGGCCACCAGACTGGTCCAATTTAGCCATGAAACCTCCCACACTAACATGACAGCTGTTTCAGTTTCATTGTCTAACCACTGTAACTTAACATTCCTTTTAAATGATGCTGCTTTATGGCTTTTAATGGGGCAGCTATGGTGTTAGTGGTAATGGCCTAGTGGTAAGGATCTGGTCTTGTGACCAGAAGGTTGCTGGTTCAATTGCCAGACAGGACATGACTGAAGTGCCCTTGAGCAAGGCCCCTAACTGCCGGGTTGCTGGTGGATAAAGGCTGCCCACTGCTTTGGGCAAAAATTCTCACAGCCTAGTGTGTTCACTAGTGTGTTTGTGTGTTTCACTGTACGAATTGGTTAAATACGGAGGTCAAATTCTGTTGTGTGAAAATTACATTGGCTAAATTGGTTCATCTAAATCTTTATGAATGTTTTGTCAGTGACGTCTTTAGTTCTTGATGTGCACAGTGTTAGTCTGTCTGTATGTTTAACAAATGAAAATAACAAGAAACAGGAGTGGATGTGTGTACCAGTGAAAAGCCACAAGAAACTCTGCCCCATCTTTTCCCTTGCAGGTGCTTCTCTAATCTACAAGTTGGCAATGTTTGCCAGACTGTGACCCCATGCACCACACTGATCCCATACTTGACCCTACACATTTTAGGACTAGAGTCAGAGAGAGGGCGATGGTGAAACTTTGCTGCATCTCCTCTTCCCCAGTGCTTCCTTATATTGGGCTAAGTCAGGCACGCTCAAGACCCAAGATCTCCATTAATCCATCAGCTGGCCTCTGACAGGTGGGGCGGTGAACCCCATAGCACCCTCATTCCACAATGCCTGCGAGATGAAGGAGGCCAGAGCCTGAGTGTAGATCGATACGCAGCCACCTCGGAATACCAAAACCACTCTGCTCCTCATTACTGGCAGTGAACGCGACTCGCCCTCTGACGGCAGCCCCTCATTCATCAGGCTCCGGCTTCCTACGGGCCTCAGACTCCGTGGGCAAGGAAGCGGCGCCGAAGCCTCATCAGCCCCTGAGCGATAGAGTATTGAAAGAATGGGAGATGGTGAAGGGACACAGCTCAATGCAAGTGCTCCAAAGGCGAGGCGACGCCTAAAATGGGTTGCTTCCAGCTCTCCTGAGCTCCTGCCTTCTCCCACAGAGGCCCGTCATTCGGCACGGCTGTCGCGCTCAGGACCAATTGGATTATCTGTCCTTGGTTGTAATTTCCAATGCAGAGTAAATCCCTCCACATGAAGGACAAATACCGAGGTGAAAGCAGCACTTTCCATGAAAGCGTGACTGAGCCTCCATCATAACCCGCTCTTTATGTTCACCATAAACTTTACAGACTTGCTTTTATTTACAGCCAAAATCTCATATTTTATACAAGCCAACTCTCATGCGCTTGATGGTGGGATAATCAATGTCGAGTGATGCCCTTGCATGATCATGGACTCTAGGGTTAGAATGGCACCTCAAAGAAAGACGGTTTTAGCAGGGAAGCCATCAGAACAGCCATCTGACAGAGCCCTCACAAACCCGCCCTTTCAGCGGCAGAATGAACCATTCTTGTGCTTTATGCTTCCAACAAACGGGGAGGCTCTGAAAACAAGCATAGCTTTGTATCTGTCAGAGCAGCTGCTGTCAGACTGTTTATGCCTGGCCTGCTATGGAGACTCACAATGTAAAAGTCAATGCATCACACCCAGTTCATTACTCCTCCCAAGAAAGTCTAGTAAAATGCATCTTTTACCTCACTTGAAATATAATTACGACTAAAAAAAAGGCAAATCCGGTTACCAGCTTCATGTACCATCATGCTGTCGTGCTAGCTCAGCTGCATGCATGTTTTAATAAGCTAAATTATAAAGTCTTACTTCGTTTTCATGTTCGTAACACTGTGTGCAGATGAATGTTCTCAGCAGGCTCTTGTAATCTTTCCTATGAGCTGCGTTAGATTATCGGTTCATCTTATCTGAGACAACTGACAAGGCTTATTTGCACAGTTTGATCTCAGAATATGGCCTTGATGTAGCCTTGTATTTTCGGAGAGCCTGAAGCAGCCTCTGAAATGACTCAACTTAAGATTTTATCCAACTCAATTTGCATCAGTTTTATTTTAGAGGTCCTTAGGGTCTCCTAAACCAGTAGTAGCATCTGCAGAGGCTGCACTCTCATGTCACAGCATCTAAATTGGCTGGACCATTGCCCCTAGATGATTCAAATTAACAGAGTTTATTCACCTGTAGTCAAGTTTCTCTCTTAAATTCTTGGATGTTATATGTTAGTGTTACGTGGTGTGATGCAGTATTAGTGTCAAAGCTGTTATATCCTGATCTAATGTCACATTATCACAGACTAAACTAGTAGTTATCTTTTAGTATTATGCAATAGAGCGTGACTGCATATGCTCAATGAAGAATTTTGTAAGAATTATTAGAAAGGATTATGTAACTCACGCTAACTAGTCCCTATGATATTTCATTCATTCATAGCTACAGCCTTAGCTAAAGCTAACAGGTGTACACTATTAGAGGTAGGCTATTGCATAGGCACATCTTTATTGCTCACAGACTTTCAAAAACATAAAAAATTTCACATTTGACAATTACTCTACTTATAAGTTACATTTTCAATAGTTTCTTCAAAGAAGTTGCACCAATTTAACACAGTATTTTGCAAACAACTGATGAGTTCTGTATGCGTTACACAGATGACATTTTAAAGAGCTCTAAAAATGTAGAAAAGTGTGTGAGTTTATTTGACACTAAAGACCATTGTGAGTGCTTTTAATTTATAGCCAGAATATGGATTTGGTATCAAGTATTGTGATACAACACTAGGTATTGGTATCAAAGTCAAAAATCTATCAACTCTTGTTCCTAATAAACAATGAAAATACGCCCTTAAAGGCCCAATTGTGCACCTTAAACATTCACTACATTCACTTTTCCAGGAGAAATCAGCAGATTTCTATTATTTCTAGCCTTTTAAAAACAGTAAAATAAATGTAAAACTCAGGGTGAGCAGTGTCTCAACAGCCTAATTTACAAATGTGTCAATTAATGAATTAGAACACAATTTGGTGCAATGATGTCCCCTAACTAAAGGAACCAATGGTATCTCTTTCAGGCTTCCACCACAGCAATGGAAAGGTACCACCCCAGAGACAGTCCAGTACATTTTTTTCTTGAGAGTGTAATTTAGCAGAAATCTATGAAGTGAGATAATGATAATTGGTTTCCATTCATTCTTAGCCACATCAACATAATCTAATAAGGAGCTAACGCTTGTAGGGATCATTTAGCATATTCAACTCAGATCATTGTAACTAGTCCATATCCTCTCGTTTATTATTAGCCAATGTCTGATATTGTTATAGTTTTATTAAATCTTAGCTCTATTAGTGTTGTGCATTTCTCAGAGAAATATTCCTCGTTAGGCCTATAAAACATGTTGGATAGCAGAGGAACAGTGAAAGAGTTGTGAAAGAGAGGAAAAGAGTAGTTGAAGGGCAGTTCAAGGTCAGTTCAAACTCACTATGTGCAGTTGTAGGTAGTCTCCAAGGCCCTGTGTGCTTTCCACCTGCACCAGGATGGCATCTCTCAACTGAGTGCTAAAACCCACAGCCAGCCGGTCAGCCCTTGTGCTTGGCCGCTCGTTAGGGGCCCATGTGTATGTGATTAGAGCTCCTCCTCTTCCGAAGATATATGTGGTCCCAGCTGTGAGAGACAGAGAGAGATAGAGAGAGAGAGGTTAAGCAAAACATTTGGTAAAAGGTTGAAGGAGGGCAAAGTAGAGGGAATAAACATTAAAAAGGAAAGGTGTCAGTATGAAGGATAGAGTGATCAGAGAAAGAGGTAGTGCAGAAGGAGAGATGGATGCTAGAGAGCACTCTCTCACATTTCACATTCATCCTGTGCATGGCTTCAAACGAGGAGGAGAAGAGAGAAAAAAAGAGAAAGAGCCTCCGTCTTCGACTTGCCATCTGTTCTGCCGGGCCTGTGCAGTTAGGCTCAGCCCTGATTTGGATGCTCATTTGCAAAATATTACATTGGCGGCAAACAAATCATCACCGGTGTTGTCATCCGAGGGCATCGCATCCTCCGCCCGCCTTGCAGCTTAACTGCACCCCGTCGCTCATGAAACGCCACCATCATTCCTCTGCAAACTTTCTCCAACTTTCCACCCTTCCTCAGAGCTTGTGGTATTGCATGCACAGCTGAACTGTAATATTTATGGTTAGCTCCTCCTATGTTATCAACCACCTTAGTGCATTTCATATATATATATATATATACACTATATCTCCTACATTTTTCATGTGTTATTTTTCCTCTGGAGTCCACTTGTGAATTTATTTATCTGAGCCAATGACCAACCTTGTTTTATCCCTTCCTATTATTCAGCTTGTTTTTTTTAGTATTTTTAACACTGCTCTGTGTAGTAGTATATATTATGACCTTGTTATAATGGCTGCCTTGTATTCCACTTACAAATTTACACTCACTGGCCACTTCATTAGGTACACATACCTTGTATCTACACTCAATATACATTTTAGCTCTACTGACCACTTTGCAGTTCTACAGTTACAGACTGTAGTCTATCTATACTTTCTTAGCCTCCTTTTACCTGTTCTTCAATTGTCAGGATCCCTCAGACCACATATTATTGGACGGTGGATCTTTCTCTGTGACACTGATGTGGTGGTGGTGTGAATTAAACACCAAAGCAATGTAACAATTGTCAATTAATTATGTAAATACTAAACCGTATAGCAAAAGACAAAAAGCGTGTCAGGTTCCAAAACCCAGCTTGAATCAGAAGTCTAGATTAAACAGCATTAACCAATTTCATTGCAAGA
Organism: Crenuchus spilurus; assembly: GCA_036984385.1. NCBI lineage: Eukaryota > Metazoa > Chordata > Actinopteri > Characiformes > Crenuchidae > Crenuchus > Crenuchus spilurus. Next base: position 17,676 of record BRDA01004020.1, on the reverse strand, counting down.
CTAGTTTTAAGCCATGTCCTGACACCAGCTCCTAATAGTGTTTGAGTCTGAGACACAATGATGCAGAGATGAGGATTTGATTTAGAGTCACAGCCAGGCTGTGTCAGCAGGGTGGGGAAGCTCTGCAGAGCAGGAAGGATGCCCAGCAGATCCAGAACGGCTCTGCCTCAGACACATGCTGCCCCAGACAATCGACATGGGCATCACTGGAGCCAGTGCTGCCAGGGTAAAAACAAGGATTCCACTAGCTGCCTCACTGCACTAGCCAAAAGGTGTGGCAATGAAAGGATGAAGCAAAGTGCAGCAATATTTAGTGAACAATGCCTGGAACCCCAGGAGGGCTGCGAGAGCACTGTGACAGACACCTCTGCCACAACCACTGAGGTTTTAAAACAAAAAAGAACAATCCTCTATTCTGCTGACATTCTTCACACATGGATGCTTCTGTTCTGCCTTTTCATGTGCTTTTAAAGGGCAACGTTTTTGAGAATATATTTTCGGTGCCTTCTTTACTTTGGAAATGCTGCTAAAATTCACTCCCCAGTCCATATAAGCTAAGCTACATAAATAGTCATTTTTTCCATCCATCTTGTTTGTGACATCACAAAATGTCCCCAAAATGTAATGGTTTGTTACATGTACAAATCTTAAGGTAACAATACACACTATGACCTGAAGACAATACACAGGTGCATACAATGAAACATGACATGACGTGATGTGACTAGGTCGTCAGTGAGACATGACGTGAATGATGTACACAGACAGCACAGAGACCTGATAGCATGTAAATATACACAGAACACGTGACAGACATACGAGGCAGGGGGCGTGGCCAGGGTTACAATGGGCTTCCTTTTGAATTAGTCACAATATGGAACATCAGAACAGCTGTCATTTACATATAATTGCTATTGCAAAAAACCTTCATAGGACATGGAAACAGCATCCTTAACATTTACTGTGTACTGTATTACTAGTCCAGCTCAAAAAAATGTAATATTGTGTAAAAGTTAATTGCTGTTCATAAGTTAAAGAAGTGTCAAATTTGCTATTCATTATAGTAGGAAAGTATTTTCCTAATGATCAATATGGCTTATAGCTCATAGAAATCAGAAATCCAGAATCTTAAATTGTTGTATTATTTAATTTCTAGTTTAAGTAAATTATCATACAAACAGTATTAACAGTAAATCTAAAAATGGCTTGAAATATGTCACTTTATGTATAATAATATAAAAAAATTTATATTTATGAATTATATTCTGAACACAAATGAGCTTATCCAAGATAAACATTTTTTGGAGATGCACTAGTATTGTATAAACTTTTATTCCAAGTAATTTCAGACCATTTCTATCACATTCTTCATCCTTATTTTCACACAATGTAAAAGCAGCTGGAATTTTTAGTTATGCAAATATGCAAATAATTAAAAACGCTATATGAAGATAGATTAATTTCATACCAAAATCCAGAATCTCAAATATTGTATTCACTTATTATATACATTTGAGCAAAATACTATTTAACAGTGTCAACATTAAAACAAAACAAATATTTTGAAATATATACTTTGTAATGAATATTCATATCTTGAATATAAAATATCTGACAGTTATTCCAAGTCATTTAAACTATTTCTAGTATTCATCCTGATTTTTAAATAACGTAAAGCAGCTGGATTTTTTTTTTATTATACTCCCCATCCCGTCTGCAAAAAAAAAAAAAAAAATGCATGAAGATACAAGTTTTTTTTTAAATGTCAGTCTTAAAAGTCCAGTAATAAAACTGCATAAAAAGGATACTACTAGATAAAAAGGGACTGCAAAAATGTTCTATAAGAAATAATTCAAACTATTTTTGGGATATCAATCCACACATCGTAAAATACATCTCAATTTTGCCCTTTCTATCTTGAGTGCCTGGAACCCATTTTGCTTAAATATGCTGTAGCGCACTTTATGCTCAGCTAAACGAGAGATCTCACACATCAAATCGAACCTGTGTGCTGGGCTGCCAGTGCAAGGCCACCTGTCGTCTCTGGCGCCCATGGTGGTCTAAATGAGCTAACAGAAGAGGTGAGGGGAATATAATTAGCTGATCTGGCGAGTGATCCCCCGGCAGGCTGTGGGTGACGGTGTTGAACACCTGCTCCTGAAATCTGTGGCTAACTTGTTACTAACATCGGGGTGTGAGAAGGAGCGCAGGGAGTCCACACCTGCTGCAGGACTGGAGGACAGAGTGTGTTCGACGCTTAGTCAGAGCAGCCGGGCATCACCATGCACCACAGCACACAGCTCTGTGGATAAAGCTACTCGATAATGGAGTGCCAGCAAAGGTGATCACTGTGATATGCAGACCCAAGCATAGTCAGCCATGGACCAGCACTATTTAAAGCTCATGTTTACACTTAATCTCTACTCAGTATGCTTACATACTTTTAAACCACCATTGTTTTTTGGAGTATATTCAGTATTTTGAATTACAGTGGTGCTTGAAAGTTTGTGAACCCTTTAGAATGTTCTATATTTCTGCATAAATATGGCCTAAAACATCATCAGATTTTCACACAAATCCTATAAGTAGATAAAGATTTCAGAGATACGTATGATTTTGTTATGACACTTATGGTATATTTCCATTTCCATTTTCATTCAGCAGAACTTAATAATAACTCATTTTCATTAGAAGATTGATGAAATTATGGAAATAATTATGAATTATAGTAAAAAACTCTTAAACTGTTAAAAAACAGGGGCTATATCATCATCATTCAATTAGATTATTCTCAAAAATGTAATTCCATTGTCTAGTCTATGTTTAGAAACTCTTGGAATTAAATAGGCTGATGTATGCAATTGATCTCTGTTCTGATTGGCCGCCTGTGAATTGTGCTTCATGCAACCAAACAGTCCAGAATAAAGCAGTCCTAGCTTTACTGTGGATAAACTGCTGTAGGCTGAAAAAGTTAATACACTGGTTTTGTAATGATAAACTGGTGTGTGTGTGTGTGTCTGTTATGTATCATACTGTTAGTTTTCTATGCTAAAGCTCATGTGATTTACAGCTTTTAAAGACTGTTGTAATGTGTTAACCTGAAACAATGTAATACAGCAGAAAGTTATGCACTGCAGTCAAAAACAACCCCAAACCATATCATCATCCCCTGCAGTCTCATAGGAGGAACAGCATTGATTTCCTCATCTAACCTAAACTGAATGATGGGTCTGTTTATTTGGTAAATGTCGGGAGGTGATCTTCCTTTTATATGGTATTAAGGGTGCAATAAACTAATCAATAACTCCATCTATTCTCATCTGGCAGAGCAGTTAGTCAGTGTATCCTCCTGATCTATTATGACCTACGCCACTTCATTTGCCCTTGAAGATGATAAATGAACTTTTTTATATGTTGTACTTTCCACATTATTATGAGCAATTTCAAAGCCTTTTCCTCAAGTGTTACTCTCAGGCTTTCCACGTGTTTTGATCTTTTACAGTCTGCAGCTTCTACATAAACTGAAGGTTAAGTCTCCTCGTCCTCAAAGTAAAAGAAAAAAAAGAAACCTGGAAAGCACATTTCATCCTATGAAGCTTTCTCCTACTAAAAGCAATCAGGCTAAACATTTCAACCTGATCATAATGCAAGTTCATATAAAATATCATCTACTCTATTGTGCAGTGTTGCTATTTTTTTAAATAATGACTGTACTGGCAGTAAGCCAAGAGCATTTACTCTAAAATCCTGATAGGTTAAGGATTTGTAAGTAGTATTTAGTTCATGAAAGAGCAAATAACAAACATTGTCCACATAAACCCTCTCTGGAAGGAGAAGAAACTCTCAGGCAAAAATTCCATTTTCTTGCTTCACTTGCTTGCTGCAATTGAACTAAAAAGCCTTGGCCTGAGCTTTGAGTAAGATAAGGTATCCAGGCCCACACTTTCTTGGCTTGCTTCAGTCCCTGAGCTGTGTGCCTTTTAAATGTGCCAGTCACATAGCAACTTTCCTAAAGCTTTTTGTGTGATTTTGACAGAGGTAATACTGTTTTTCCCCTCCTTCTGTGTTATGTTGGTTTATAGAAAATATGGCTGTTACAAGATACTGTGAGAGGAGCAGTGGAGAACAGTCCTCAGAGGGAGGTCAGTCAGAATGATCTGAGTCAAACACATTGCTTTGACACACTGATGGAAATATGCATAGTGAGAGTACAAATGAATTGTTTTTGACCTTGTCTTCAATAGAGCCTCATTTAGATGGTTCAAACAGCAATGAGCACAACCTGTGGAGCCTCTTGTTGGGGTATTAAATCCACGTAGCGAGTCATTAGCCTTAGGAGCTATTCATTTCACTTAGTGGGGCATCAACACCTGAATGGACGTACCTTGGACAGACCATATTCACATATTTTCTTCCAACAACTAACATTTGAGCCAATGACATGTCACATAATTCAGCTGGTTAGAAATCTGACATGTTAACAACACTGACTGGTTGATGGCAAAAATCTTTACATTAGTGGTCATGTTGGGGCTCTGACATCACAAGATCACTGGCTTCCTGTAGCAAAACCCTGATGCTCATCTACAAAACAAAAAAGGACCAGCCCCTCCCTACCTAACGGCAATGGTCAAGTCTCAAGCCCAACCTCAAACCCTTCAAGCTTCTAGTACGGCTTGGGTTGACCTGCCATCCTTCAAGACACGTGGAAGACTCTTCTCTGTCCTTGCACCGAGGAGGAATGGACTCCACTGACTGTCCCTCACAGTCTTCAAACACAGACTGAAGACCATCTCTTTGTTGAACACTTAAGCGAACAGTAGTTTATATTTTATATCTCCTATCGAAATGCATGGATTCTTTTATATTGTGTATAATTGTGTATCTTTCCTTCTTTCTAGGTATTAGTGATGGTTTAGTTCTAACAGTGTCTGAACTGAAGAGTAGTTTGGACTCTAAACTGTCTGTACTAGCTGAGATGATTCTCTTAATGAAAACAAAGCACTTTTGTACATCACTCTGGATAAGAGCATCTGCCAAATGGCTTAAACGTAAATGAGTTTGAATCCAGAGTTTGAGTCTTTGTGCTGTGTCACATCTCTCCATGTGAGTAAATGGCGCTCTTTCATCCGAGAGCACTGGCTTCCCACTGTCGATGCATTGGCAACAGTTCAAAAAGAGGCGGTTGCTGACTTCACATGTATCAGAGGACATTACAAGCATCAGTCTGGGACATTACAAGAGTCCTAGTGAATTGGTGAGTTGATTGGACATTCCAGCAATGGGGGAAAGCTGGGTTAAAATCACTGGAGAAAGAATTGACATATTAATATAAAGTACTACTGACTGAAATTAATAAGGCTGAGTGCATCTCAAAAAATATTGTGTGAGATCTCTCATTTAGCTGAGTATAAAGTGCTCTTCAGCATATTTAAGCAAAATGGGTTCCAGGCACTCAGGGTAGAATAGGCAAAATTGTGATGTATTATTTCACTTTTTATCTGGAGTCCACTTATGATATGTGGTTTAATATCTCAAAAACAGTCATAATTAATTTTTTATAAAGCTTTTTTAAGAAACGTTTTTCATCCTGTAACATTAACACAGTTTTATTACTGGACCTTTAAGACTGACATTTCATCACTGCCAAAACAAAACCTTGAATCTTCATTTATGTTTTTTTTTTTTTTTTATATAATTAAAAATTCCAGCTGCACTGTGTGAAAATCAGGATGAATGAAGTGATAAAAATGCTATAAATGACTGAATGACTGTCAGATATTTTATATTCATTACACGTAAAGTGATATATATATATATATATATATATATATAAAGATTTTTTTTGCTTTAATGTTGATACTGTTTGAATAGTAAACTGTTCAAACTTATGTAATAAACAAATGACATATTATAATAAAATCTTATAATAATCTGAGATTTGTATAAGCCATAAGCCACAATGATCATTAGTACAAATGTGGGTGTTGTGTGTGGGTGTCTGCAAAATTTGAATGTAACAAGTCACACAAGTCATTTTCATATCTTTCACCATTAATTAATATTATAGTATTTTGAAAGTGGGCCACAACATAAATATACAAACAATCCCCAGACTGTGTACTGATTGCTGAGTCCCAGTCCTGATGCTACTGGCTAGCCAATCAGCATTCAGGTGTAGTAGATATTGCAGGTGTGCATGTAATAATCTCTGTGAGGCTATTCTTACCCATAAACCCATTCTCTGCTGTGTGAAGCAGTTATATTTAAATGAAGTATAAATAAGCTATTACTGATTTTATTTAGTTTGAAAAATAAGGTAACGTTCAATAAAAGTCTTGCTTTTTGCCAATACATAGGATTCACATTATGTTCACGCTTGACTATCCAAACCCTGTCCTCCTGATTATGACACTATGATTATGTGATTAGAAGCTAAAGTACCCTCATTGTACAACAAAACCCATGAACATTTCACTCGGGAGAGCACTTTACACGCTTGTTTTGGTTCTATAGGGACAGCAATCAGCTAGATATCAACTATATATTACAGCAGTGCTCATATTTGGCTTTAGTGAGAGCTGGTGTCTTTAGGACTGTGATGATCAGATAAGAGCTGTATATAGAGGCTGATGCTCCGGGAGTTGGAGAGCGCAGAGGTTATTTACTGTGTGCTGCCAGGCTCTCACTGGGGGATATTGGAATCATGGCCAGTGGAGCATGTGTGTGTACAGGCTCAGTTCTTCTGGGCCCTGGCTCCCTCCTAAGCGCCGGTCATCAAAGGAAAGCCGTTTATACAGCAACATGAAAGCACGGTGCCAGGAGAACCCAATGTCCCGCCCCTACCACACTGAGAATAATCAGCGTACAATGTTCAGTGGAGCCCTCGCACGCAGCGTGAGATCAAAATTCAATTCCTTCAATTAAATGCTGCAGATTACAGGATGCTATTGTAACCATGCATTATTGAACATCTGCATACAGAGGCAGTGAATGATGAAAAAACATGTATTTTCTCTATCAGAAGGCCTTTGAAATACACAGGGTGTTGGCGCCCTCCCTTTCAGAAGATGGATTTTCATTTTAAGCCATTTGAAATGCAGTACTCTGAACGATGCAGCAGAAAGAAAGGTGTGATGGAGGTTCAGTAGATGGTTCTAAAGAACTGTGTAGAGAGATTAACCTTTGAAATGACTTTCGGGATGTAGAGCAAACAGAGGTCATGTACATATCAGTCTTAAAAGCATGGTAACAAAAGCTGCTTGTTTAATTCTGAGATAAAGAAGAACACCACCACAAAGTAGATATGAACTCTGCAGAAAGGTGATGATTCACCATATGGACAAAAGTATTGGGACACCAGCTCATTGGGAGGATTTGATTGCATTAGAGTATTGGCGAGGTCAGGATGTTGGATGATCACTGCCTCTCCTCATCCCCAAATAATCCCCAAAATACTGGATGGAGCATCATCATTACAGAGAACACAGCTGCACTGCTCCACAGCTAAATACTGAAGGGCATTATACCCAACTAGCCCATGTCTGGCACTAAGCATGGTGTCAGTAGGTTCATGTTTATCTGCTCCAGAGAGTCCTATTCTATTGGCAGTACTTCTCTACAGGGACTAGACAAACTGTGTGTATTTACACACCTGTTTCAGCAATGGGTGCAACTTGAAGTAGCTGAGTACATCCAATAGAAGAGATGTGCACAAACATTTGGACATATAATGTGCATCTAAATGAATGTTAGGTATGAATGTTAATGTAATATTTATATTGTATTTATAATGTAATATTTATCCATCCATCCATTATCACACCCATTTAGTTCCCTACCCCCTCACTGGGCGCAGGGCAGGGCATTGGACTATTCAACTAAGCCCAGGACAGGGCGCCAATCTATCGCTGGATGTGTATTTTTATTTACTTTGATATTTTTTATTACATTACTGCACATTTTAGGTTAACAATGTTTTTTTTTCCTCCAGTAAAGTTTCCAGTAGAGTTATGACAGCAACAATATAATTCTTTTGTTTGCCATAGCGTATATAAATACCCACAGGTAAGAAAAATCAAAAAGGACATCTTTCCCTAACATCTTAGCAGTTTCTGCAAGACAACAATGAGATCAGATGGAAACAAAACAGACTTTAGCTTAGGTCTCCTGCTGCTCAGATGTTTCTCCAGAAATAAAGACCTCAGTGTCTCTTCTTATGTTTTACTGCAGATCTCAATAAGATCCCACATCGTGCTCAGATTTGCTCAGATAACACTCATATTTACTAAAAACAAAAAATTCAATATGAACCATTTACATCCAGACCTCAGAAGTTACAGTAGTTTTTAATGCTGAATAAGGCTTTTATAATGTTTGTCTGGCTCAGAGGTCTCTCATGTCTCCTTTTTATCTCATGGTAGTTCTAAAGAATTTTAGAAAAATGTCTTTTGATTCTCCTGAGTCATAAAAGAGCAACATTTGAGCAATAACACTTGGGAATGTCAGAAAGTTGCATTTAGAATTAGAAAAAGTTAAGTAATCTTCATCTTAAGGATGAAGCTCATAAAACAGTGTTATGTCCTCTGCATACTTCATGTGAAATGAAGTTCGTGAGCGTTGCATGAAGTTGAACGTGATTTCGCGAGCTTTTGAGTTGGCATACCAAACCCAGGCTTTGTTTTGCCTGTAGTATACACTCCACAACTACAGGTGGCGCTGTGACATTTGTGAAGTTAAGTTTCATGACTACCAAAAACTGATAACCTTTTGCGCTCTAGCATGGAGGTGTGTGTAATATTGAAATTGTATAAACAAATGCTAGAAGAAGAGGAGGAGGAAGAACTGCTGCTCAGTCTTTATGGAGATAAGAAAGCAAAAAAGTTCAAAAATCGCCCATGTTTGTTTTCATGGCACTCCTCTTTTTTAACCACCAATCACAGGCATCATAGTGTCTTCATCTGTGGAGTTTGCACAGCTTCCTGCGTGACGTCCAGAGTTGTTTGTTTACTCCATAATTAAGTCACATTGTTCGCTGAAGCCATACAAACATCATCTTCGCAGGAAGTATGCGGAGGCCTTTAAATGGCCCAAACTCTTGACATGGTCTGGGTAGATAACTTGGATCCCCTTCTGTACTAACTCTGAGGAGAACGCTCATGGACTTTCCCATCCATAGAATTCTTTACTTTTCTGACATTTTGTCCACTTATGACATTTGAGTGGTTCCATGTACCAAAAATTCATTTTTCCTACCTTTAAAAAAATGTCTGAAGGTCTGAAATCAAAGGTTCAGCAGATGTCTCTGAAGACTTCTGTGGATGATCTTTTCAAATGTCTTGCGCTTTCAGCTACAGGAATGAGGTGTATATAGTAAACAGAGGCCATGTTTTCTTTTATCCTTCTTTAAGGTGTAGTAACAGAAACAACTCAGTTTATTAAGGCTTAAAGAGGGTTTGGAAAATGCTCAAATTGACTTTTTGCTACATAAAAAACACAATAATGGACTTTGAAATAGCCTTTTTAGAGTTAGTTGATCTAATTCATGACTAAATTGTAAATTACTGGAATGCAGAGCTGTTTACTCATGAGTATGGTACACAATAGAGAATGATCTGTCAGAGGATTCTTCAGATGTCTAGAGAGATTAACCTTTCAACAAGACATTTATGATAAATGTGAATGCCCATCAAGGGTGGCTCATTAAAGCTAGGCATTTGATCAAATGTTGATGCTTTTGACAAGTCTTTAAGCTTTCCCTTTTGAAGACAAGGCAACTGCTTCCATGAGATCAATGTGCAGATGCAGAAATAAAGAAATAAACATGTTCTTCTATTAAATTTAACAGGTCTCTGGCACCTCAGTAGGCATGGCAGCAAAGTACAGCTATCAGCAGCAGCAATACTTAGTAATGCTAACAAGAGCAACAAAAAAAACATAATATTTCTAATAGCCACAAAATGAAAGGCGGAAACTGACTGGTTCAACCTGCTTAGCATTCATCGCAGTCACTCACATGTTTCTGAATGCTGGAAACATAATATTTGCCACTCTCCCACAATTCCATGGGTGCCAGCGTGTATTAACCTCCTACATTACGGCGGATAAACCACATCGGATTTACACTCATTTTCCCACAGCATGGGAGTATACTTTAAGACTCGATAAGCTAGTTCCACAGGCCTACTTTGTAACACACCACACATTTCATATCCACATTATACATAAGTGAGGCCAAAATGAAATTGAACACAGCAGTTCTAACTGTAAAAATAAACACAAGCTACAGTAATTAGTCAGATAGCATTAATACAGTAATTCAACCAGGTAAAGAGGAGCAAAATTCAGTCTGAATGTATAATCTACAGTATTGGGCAGTAATTACACTCTGGGCTCTCAGCCATCAGCACCAATGATGGACTTAAAGGAATGGTATTTGCATATTTATCTACTTATTCACATGCAGTCAATCGGCCAAGGCTTGCTTGAAGTCCAAACATACTCTGTGAGACCTTATTTAAGACCTGAATGTGGTCTGAATAGTTTGAGAAAATGGCTTCAGGGATGCACTGGCGTGAAAATAAAGCACTCCTTCTCTGCTAGGGTCAACCAAAAAAGGGGCAACCCTAGTCATCATCAAATACCGCACCCCCATTTGGGAAAAGAAAAAGCAGTATGCATACCACCACGACCACCAACACCTGGACTGGTCTATCTAAAGGTCCAGGGGTGAATATTTCCATTCTATCTCTGGAACTGGCCAAATATATGAACATATCTGCATTTCTGTCTCTTTTGTCAAGTGAGTCTATGTAAGCATGGTGCACCTTCTTCGCAAAACGGAGCTAAATTCAGACAAAATTCCTATCTTAAGAAGAATATAAACTGGTAAGCTGAATGAACTGATACATTGCCCAATAATTGCTGTCACTTCACCAGAATAATTATTGAGTCTTCATTGAAATGCTCAACAAAAACGAATATCAAACTGCCTACACTGTTGAATCACACATGGGGGAACACATTTACATAGTTTGATTTAAAAATAATGGTCTTATTATTTGCTTCTCCACTTATCATGTAGGTCACTGCACATGTGAAATACAGCATAACCACAATGTCATACACACACATATCAGAACAGCAGATTTAGACTAGCCCCCCCCGGGGTTATTGTGGGATTTTCCACACCCTGCAATTTGAAAATCAACAAAATAACAACACTTGTGGGTGAAAGCAGAGTGTTGTATGCCTCACAGTGTGAGGGTTATTTCCAGAATGCCAGAGGTGCTGGATCTGTGTCACATGATTTGAGTATAGACTCACTACCAGAAACCTTGAGCTTCACAAGGACTGGTTGTGAAAGAAAATTTTAACTTCAGAACTTATCATGGAATGGATTTGGGTCTGATGGCTCTTTAATGTCAGCAAAACATCTCACCTGTGAGTCTGTATTGAGCTGAATTACATTGAACAAAGATGTACACTTAGCTAAATGTTTTAAATATACAATGAATGTTAAAGAGCATGAATCTGAAGCTGTCCTTGGAGAGGGATGCCAAATTCATTCAACTTTTTCATTGCAACTATTCATCAAATGAATGAATCTCATTTGCATTCCTACCATGTTGCTTGAACATGCCCTCAGTGACTGTGATTTGCTAGAAGAATGAAGGGCATCCTTCAAGAAGGAGGGTTGATGCCACAGCAATAAAACTGACTGGTATTTGAGATTAAATTGACTCTGTAATATAAGCTTATTAAAATATATGTATGGAGGTAAAAGTGTTGACTATCTGTGAACTGACTAGGATATCTTAGTCTTATCTAATGCTAACTAACACATAACTAGCCTTGAGGCTCTTTTTTTACATTAAATGTAAATTTTCTGTTCACTATTTGCTCCAATATACAATATTAAATGAATATTTGTTTATTTTATTAATATTACTCAGAATGATGTGCATATTCTAGTACTTGATACCCACATGCATACACCACTGGATCAGTGGCCAGATTCACAAAATTGTCTTAAGAAAGAAAATCTTTTTAAGTGTGTTTTTATTCTTACAAAAAAAATTATTCTTCAAATGATATTGTGAGAATTGTCTTATGTTTTTCTTTACTTTGTTTCTAAGAACAAGTAGTATTCTTGCAAAAAACATGTTCTTACATTTTTTCTTAACTTAATGATACCTTCACATTTGTCTTAGGCTGTAAAAGTATAAGGGAAACATTTAAATGTATCAAACTTTAAACTGTCCAGTTATTGTAATTACTTTTTTTAATTCAAAAGTTTCAAAATGTTTGACATGAAGCTCATCTTTACAATAATGTAAGCTGTACACATGGCAAGGAAAGTATATGGCAAAACTGTTACATCAATCTTTGTTTTAATTGAAGTTTTGTGGGTTTTGAAAGAAAGAGAAGAAGAAGAAAGAAGAGAATCCACAAAGGACAAGCGAAGATAGGCAGATCCTCTCTATGATGAAGTAATCTATGCGTTTAGAAGGTCAAAATACAACTGTTTGTTGGCTAGCTAACTGGCTAATGACCTTAGCCTAGCCGCTTCCACTTCCAATGGAAGTGTTTCCTAAAACATCATGGTTGTCATGGTTTTATTATAGGCTAAGAAATTAAGAGGGGAAATGTTACTTGCATACCGTTAGAGCCAGTCATGTCATGTCATTCTGTTTACATGTGAAACACTTCCATTTTGTTGTGAAGTTTTGCAGCGCGTTGTTTTGTAACTTGCATTTGTTTTGTGAATCTGTAGTACAAGTATGTTTGTTAAATGTAGTGTTGTTTTGATGAAAGTGTTTTGTGAATCTGCAGCTCGCTGGGTCTTCTCAGCCACCGTATTTTCTTCCATTTTGCTGTGAGTGGATTAATGATAAGTTTCAAATATACTTCACATTAAATGTATCTTGTGTCATTTGTATTTTTAAAGAATTGTATTTAAGAACAGTGTTAGGAACCTCTTCATGCTTATCTTCAGAACATTTGCAAGTTTTTTCTAAAGACAGCTTTCATGAATCTTCCCCAGGTCATTAATTGACACATGCCTTGGCAGAGACTTGATAGTCTATATAAATTGGTGCATGTTTGTTATCACTGATTGTGATGAAGTTGCGAATGGGGCCTTATCTGCACCCGAGTTTCACTTAAATACACTACTGAACATTCTGTCATACAGACACATCTCTATTAAAGTGCATGAAATAGAATTGGCTGAAAAACTAATCAGAGGGATCACTAATCACCGCATCACGGTCTGTATTAAGATTGTAACTGTCACGTTGATCAGAAAGTGTCTACATTTGTTATGTTTGGTAACAGAGCAAACCATATAATCCATCTTTTAGATTAGATTTCTGAAAATCTTCCTGATGGGGCACCTCACCTGTGCATTGATATAGTGGCTGTTGCTTTACCTAATCACATCCAAATAGGCTTTTAGCTGATAGATAGAAATTCAACAGCAATCCAACAAGGGCCTCCAACCCCGCACTTAGGCTAACTGCTAGCTCTAAAATATTAGCAATTTTCCGTAATTGTAGAAACCTGGCACCAAATCGCTCACAGCATGACTCACTACAGGCTGAGGGCCAGCTTTCCCTTGGGCTGCTGTTTGATAAAGTGAAATGCTCCAGTTTCTTTCCGTCTTAATGATAGCTACTGCACAAACTCATCAGAGCAAGCTCGCTATTTGCTAACTGCTAATACGAGTGTGGCAGCCTATTAGGGAGTGATCTAATGAGTCATACAGGGCTGGTCTTTCATTAAATCAACAGAACTGTCATTAAAACAGATTTAAATGTTACAAAATACGGCCTCTAGGTGTTGCCTATGTATTGTATAGCGTAGTCCCCAAGCATAGTCTTTAGATGAGACACCTTCATGCTACACAGTGTTCAATCTTCTCAACCATGTCTCAGTAGAAGCCCGTCTGCTTTTTGTCTCCCTGAAGCTTCGCAGGTGAGAAATCCCGCAGATGCACAGCTGTCTGCTCAAACTTCACACATATCTGCGAGTTCAGACGAGGATGTGTGTCGTCTCTTGTCAGGTGATGATAACAATCAGAATTCATTTCTGCTTCAACATCAACAACAACAACAACAAAAAAAGACAATATCATTCGCAGATCAAAAATGATGCCATCTAATCAGGGAAGAACAAGGCTCAGTGTGAACAAGGCATGGATGAGTAAACAGAAGCTGAGACTTGTATAGTCTTGCGAGTTTTTTGTTACGCCGCCAAGCGATAACTCGCATCTATAACTTGTTTAGCCTCAAGTTCCTGGGTGACCTATTTCTGCTGGCAAAGCTTTGATAAACATATCAGTGTGTGCCCACCAGGGCCCCAATATATGCTCACAAGCGTTCCCCACCCTCTTCCTCTCCACCAATCCTCAGTACTGTCACAGCCTCTGACGGAACATCTCCATTTATCCCCCTCTCTGCTCTATCTCCTGTACCAGCACTACAGCACCCAGGGTAGAAAAAACAACAAACCACACAGTCTTTCATTAGGAATAGGGAGAGAACACATTTGAATTTAAGAGAGTGCACTTTCTGAATCAGGAAGGGGGAAAAAAGCTACAGCAGACTTCTTTAAAGCACTTTCCGACTTGTTTTCAGAAGCTTAACCAATCACTCTGTCCCTGATCCATTTTGATTGATTACTTGATAGGTTCCTATTCTCTGTCATATTTCTGGCTTCCTATTTCTGGCAGCGTCTGCATTATGACATTTGCGCAGGAAGTGTCAATTGGAACAGATGAACTAAAAACACAGCAAACACATCTTAGCGCAGCATCATTTGGCTTCTGCTATTCTATAATGCAGAAAAAGAAAAGAATGGAAGAAAAAAAGGCACTTGTGGCATTTTGTCGTATATTAGATTTGCTTTTCAGAGGGGTTCCTGTTCAGCGTTTTCTTCTTTCACTCTCCTTCTCTCGTTTTTTGAAATATGATGTGCCTGCCCCACATGCCGTTATAGAAATACAGAATAATATGCTTTTGGCAGGATTAAGCCAAACCACCTACAGCAGGCATATGGAATCTCAGTCAGTGTTTAAAATCACACTCTCTCTGCTCTGCTGATTGCAAATCCAATCAAACATACATGCACATATGTATTGTCACTGTCATCATGAAACCTTGTAAATTCATGCTTTTTGAAAATGAAAACCTTTATATAACCCAAAAAAAAAAGGTGAACTAACCAAAAAAATGCCTCAAAATGATGAACATTTTGACTATTATGTTGAAAAATATAAATGTATTATCCTCTAATGTTGGCATTTCAGAAAATGTTTTTACTATGACAGTGACACAATACACCACAATACAGGTTTTATTAAATAAGACACCACACTGATATTACTGCCACAAGAGCTGCCTTGTATTATGAGGTTTAGATTCATTTGAGCTGGAAAAAAAGCTCCTTATTTCCCTGCTGGAGTCAAATAGTGAGGGACTTTTCCATTGATAAGATTATAAGAAAATCCATTAGAGAAAAGCTTCTCTTCTGGCCAAAATAATGGCAGTTAGTACAGAGAGACCTGGAAACAGGGGAGGGATGGCCATTACAGCCACAAAAACCACAATTCAAAGTCTCTTTAAAGGGTTCTACAGATGTCAGCTCAATAATGTTCCAGCAACTCTACAAGGCTCACTGGCAGACAACCCTGAAAGTCTCAGTAATCACCTCTGACAGCCATGGAGGAAGCGAAAGAGAACGAGAGATGGGACACAGGACAAAGAAAACAGAGACTCAAAGATAGAGCTGAGCTTTGAAATAATACAAACACTGAGATGAAACATACTGATTTCTAATCATGAGGACATAAATATACCCCTTTAGCATCATCGTAACAGGTATTTATTTTAACCTCTTAAGCTTAGTGGGAAGACCAGTGGTTACAGATGTGTATTTCTTACTCCTAAAGAATTACGCAACCCATGTAGTTACTGAATATTAATCCATGAGGTATAATAAAAGAGCTTCAAATACAGCCCATGTATAAGTTGAATAAAACGTGCAATATTCTGTAAATTCATTTAGACTGACATTGGCCTACGTGTTGTAATTCTCCCCCTCACTTGACTTAGGTACACTATTTGGCACAATGAAGCTGCTAAATCCTGCTAAAATGCACAAATCCTACTAAAGCATTATTACTGTATTATCTCATTACTTCAGGAACCCGAAGAATTATTTATTCTATTCATTACTTGCCTTCTTTTTCATATCTTAGCTAGTTTATTGCATATTATCCCAGACTGGTATTCTCATAGATCAAAACTGTGAACTCACATAAAAGAAAAGAAAATTACAGTCTCAATCAGGGATTTGTCAATCAGGTGTCTTTCAGCTCAAATCAAATAAAAAAAAAATGTTTCCACTGATTCTTCATTTTTTGTCTGATTTTCCAAATAAAATTTCATCATGAGTCAAAGTATGACTTTTAAATAGTCATATATAATAAACAGTGTACAAATAGCTTCGCTCATTTTAAAATGACTATAGTCATGCATATAGTGATGGGAATGATTATATATAGTCAAGCTCTCTCTCTCTCTCTCACACACATACACCCACACACACACACACACACACACACACATTTTTCTGTGATGTTGAACCTCTAAAAGTAGAATTTCACAAAAACATCAATTTTGATTAATAATTTAATTAAAGAAGAGTAAATGGCCAAATTATATATATATATATATATAGATATATATATATATATATATATATATATATATATATATATATATATATATATATATATATATATATATATGCATGTGTTTTAATAATAATTTACTCAAACTTAAAAAGAAATAATTTGAATAATTTGAGATTCAGAATTTCTGATTGTCATGAGCTATATCTCATTCTGATCACTTTACAGGTAATTAATATATAAAATATGACAGTTTAACTTTCTGAATTATGCATTTAAGGTTATTCAAACCTGTGTTCAAATGGTTTTGTATCAATACAAATGTTAAAATCACTAACCTTTTATTTATTTTATTTATATAACCTTTTTAATTACACGGGGGGCAGCTGTGGCCTAATTGGTAAGGATCTGGTCTGGTGACCTGAAAGTCGCCGGTTCGATCCACAGGCAGGTCACAACTTGGGCACCTAACCCCCAATTGTAAGTCGCTTTGGATAAAAGTGTCTGTTAAATGCCTCAAATGTAAATGTACTAATGATTCTTGTCTAAAAAGGTATTGGTAGTATATACAGGCCACTTTCTTTAATTTTTAAGAATATTTTGAACATGCACAGTATCTATGAATGCAAAGCACCTAATGAGATGATGATCATCTGTTAACATTCACACACAAACACAGATGAAGTTCACCTTCAGTCTTTCAACCCAGAGCTATGCCGAACCTAATCTGAACTGATTAGCTGAAGTGACACAGGCAGCTTGCTGGACTAGGTGTGCTTGCAGCACTTCCTAATCTTCATTAAGACTCTGGCAGCACCGAGGGAACTCCGCAGCTAAACAGAGAGGAGAGTTATCCCATAAAGATCAACTGGCCTAGCCGCTTTAATACCACACTCACAAAGGAGCTCAGCCACTGTCATCCATCAATGCTCAATGTACATGAGCCTGTGTATAGGATAATTAAGGTGTGAGTGTTTGTG
>BRDA01004019.1:5493-18001 GCA_036984385.1 Crenuchus spilurus | reverse complement strand
AGGTGCAGTGACGTTTAAGGGCCCGGAGATCACGAGCATCCAGTAGAGTTTTACGGCCTTGACCCTTACGCGCAGCGATTGTTCCAGATTCTCTGTATCTTTTGATGATGTTATGCACGGTTGATGATGATAACTTAAAAGTCTTTGCTATTTTACGCTGGGTAACACCATTCTGGTATTACTGCACTATCTTTCTGCCCAACAATGGTGGAATTGGTGATAATCTTACCATCTTGGCTTCAGAGAGACACTGACACTCTGAGAAGCTCTTTTTATACCCAATCATGTTGTCAATTGACCTAATTAGTGTTAATTGGTCTTCCAGCTGTTCGTTCTATGCCCAATTTCCTTTTTCCAGCCACTTATTGCTACTTGTCCCAACTTTTTTGGGATTTGTTGACACTGTAAAATTTTGAATCAACATATTTTTCCTTTAAAATGTTACATTTACTCAGATTAAACTTTTGCTCTGTCATCTATGTTCTATTACAAATAAAATATTGACATTTGCCATCTCCACGTCATTGCATTCAGTTTTTATTCACAATTTGTTTAGTGTCCCAACTTTTTTGGAATCGGGTTTGTACAAAGTAAGATTCCTACATTCCTTGCACAGTAATTATCAAAAAACATATAAAATATGTTTAACAATGAAATGAAACAGCCGCGTAACCGTGTATTCTTACACACATCAAACACAAAAAAGGCTTTATACAGTAAATGGGAGATGTGTCGTAACCACGAAACATCGTAACTTGGGGACGACGTAACCCGGGGACTACCTGTACATTCAAAATGTTAATGTTAGATAAAGGTAATAAATGTTTATATAAATATGTACTCTAAATAAATGAAAAAACCCTGTCCAAAAAATAAGCCCGAAATATTGGTTATGGTCATTGAAAAATAGTTAATGGAACAGATTCATGGCATTTCTGAGTGAGCTACAGAAATATAAGTAATATTACTGTGTTTCTGGACTTTTGGGATAAAAATCAATTATATAAAAATAAGTGATAAGATGATATCCTCCCAATAATCCCACAGTCATTTGGATTGTTATGAATGTTACAGATTTTTTTTGAGTTGTGCAGTTTTCTGAGCTTTGGAGTGCTCATTTTATGTAACCGCCCATCATCATCACCTTCTTCATCATCTCTGAATCATTAGTGTTCTGTAATAAACACTCATTTTGGCATGGGGGAGCAAAGTGAATGACCTTTAAAGATTTGCTTCCCCTTTCTCTCCACTCAGAAAAATGTAACCTTTAAAGACTGTTTTGCGCTTGCACATTAATTCACATTATAGAGAGCTCATTAATAACCTGGGTGGGCTGTGAGGACGTCTGCTTCCGTGCTGTGATGCGAAAATCACAAAGCCGTAAATCAACGAGCTACGGCTGCGGCCTGGCTAATTAAGAAGGAACACAGCGGACTGGTCATCCACCATGTAGAATCTTGTTTTGTTTTTTGTTTTTCTTTTTTTTCTCATCTGAGGCTGTCCCTAATTGGTGGGTGACCATGCACCACAGTCAAAAGTTTGACTTTTTTAGATTTTTGTGAATTACTTTTTTTTGGCAAAAACATAAAAAAGATTTGATTTTATTAAAATATTTATAAGCAGAAATTTGTTTGTGAAAGTCTGTCTCTGAATAATGCCCATTTGATCTATTTGTTGTATAAAAATGTGTGAATGTATAGGCACTGGCATTTTTCAGCATTTTTCAGCATTTAGCCCACTTTTGGGCCAAAGCACAAATCCACAGTTCTGATGGATTGCCCGGTAGACACCCGAGTCAGTCGACACTGTTATAGTGCTAATAAAAATTAATTATGAGTAAAATTAATATCAAGTCAAGATAACTATGATATTGTTCAGTTAGTTAACTTTATATTTAGGGAAGCACCAGATTTAATTTTATGAGATTTTTACAAAAAATATTGCAAAATTACAATTACATTAATTATATTATATTAATTACAAAAATATTGGAATATTATATTTTATGATATTGGATCAGTAACTAGTAGGAGAATCTAACACTCCAACATGAACAAGTAGTGTAAGAGCACAATACTGAATACTGTCCTAAAATTATATTTAAAAATATATTGTCATGCTTACGGTATCACAGTATTGTGAAATATATTTAATTGGAAGCCCTGTATCGTGAAAAATATTGTCAGGTTCTTGCCAATATACATCTCTACTAACATCCTTATGCTCTGAAGCTTCAATAGAGGCACTGTCCCTCACACCGTCTGTTCAAGGTCTAGAAAGTGGCAGCACTGGGCATGAACACACACTAATAATGCCACTATAGGTCAAAAGCTTTATTTTCGTTTGCCCCTGAAAAAACGAAAGCATAATCGATCGCCATCAGTTCTTTCCAGCTTCTATTTAGCCAAACAGTATAAGCAAACTGCATGCTTTAATGTGGCAGGTAATTTAGGCCTGTCATTTCAAAACAGTCCAACATTTGTCAAAGGAGTGCAAACAGCACCCTGCTTTCCATCAAAGATGCTCAGTGAGTGCTGCATTTCATTCACTCGCCTATTCAAATGCCTGTCATCTCCTACAAGAGAGACTGACAGTGGCTGAAGCAAAGCAAAAGGCAGGATCTTGCTGTTGCTGTCTGAAGCCCCTTAGGCCTGACAGGACTTGGACAAGGACATTTAGTCAAATTCATGATCCTCTTGTCTGCTGTCCTTGCACATTGGATGTTTATCCACTAAGTCAGATGGCTGCCTATATCCATATGGAACCTTTTGTTACCTGCGTTTTTGTGTGTTCAGTTTAGATGGCCTTGAATTTAGCTTTGCTGTGTGCTGTGCTATGCTTTCATGCACCGTAGTGAAAAGCAGGATAGTTTTTCCTTCCACCTTTCTTGTAGTTGAAGGTCCTCAATTTTGCTTTAAGTAAGGGTGAAATCCTCAAGTGTTCCCTTTACAAACTAACAAAATAACGTAACTGCTTAGTCTGTATGACCATATCACACATTGAGCATCTTAGATTCATTCTCATGTTCTCATGCCTAACCTTTCAACTGCCAGCCCCCCTCCAGTAAAGTCATCAACTCACCTCTTCTCTGCCAATCGAACAAAAATGAAAAAATTCTCCCATCATTACAAATCTTATTGAAACTTTCTGCCCTGAGTTGCACAGCAGGCTAAGATGCTGACACTATGACCAGAGGATCGCGAGTTTGAATCCCGGTCATGCTGTTTGCCATCAACAGCCGGGGCCCAAGAGAGCAAAATTGGCAGTGCTCTCTCTGGGCGGGTACATGGTGCTCTCACTCTCTCTATCACTCACACATTGCAATGTCCACTGACTCAGGCATCTACCGATTGGTCCATGCGAAACTAGAGACCCTGCACTTTCCTCTGAGCGTGTTGGTTCCCCAGGGACAGTATATCAAGCGGTAGGTCGAAAACAGGCGGCGGCTGTATCACACGCAGCGGAGGAGGCGTGTGGAAGTCTTCACCCTCCTAGAGTCAGGGACAGTGCAAAGTGATAGGGAGAGCCATTAATGGGTTGGGTTAATTGGTGACTATCACATTGAGAAAGGGAGAAAATTGGCAAAAATTATATTAAAAAAAAAGTTTAATAAAATACAATTTTAGAGTTTGGACATTTTCTAAAAATGCAATAAAAACAGAAATCTGTAACTTCTATTTAACAGACATGACTGTGCAGGTACACTGTTGTAACTCATGCAGAATGTGGTTTGGCATTGTCCTCCTAAATTTCTGCAAAAAGACTTTATAAAAGCATCTTGACGGGAGCACATCTCTCCAAAATGTCAATATTATCCATTCATCCATTATCTTATCCACTTCATCCTCATCAGGGTCATGGTTAGTCACCTACCCGCTCACTGGGTGCAGGGCAGGGCATTCAGACTATCCTAGCCAAGCTCAGGACAGGGCACCAATCCATGGCTGGGCACACACACAAGGACAATTTAGAGTAGCCAATTCACCTGACCTCACTGCTTTTTGAACTGTGGGAGGGAACCGGAGACTGTGAAACTCACACAGACACGGGGAGAACATGGAAACTCCACCCAGATGGGGATTTGATCCAAAGACCTCAGTGTTGAGAGGTGTGTTAACCAACAAGCCACCGTGCCACCCCAACCAATATTATATCCATAATACCAGTAGCCTCCACATCATTGATACCTTCACGTATAGGTCACCCATACTGTTACAGATGCTGCTTTTTGCACCCCAAAACAAGCTGAAATGTAGACTCTTGTTGTAATGACCTTGTAATGATCTTGTTGTTTTGTTGGATTTTTTATACACCTAGACTACAAAACATAGTTTAAAGATTGTTTTTTTGTGTATTTTTGTACATAACATTGTTTAAAAGGTGACTTTTTGTATATTAATAACACTGTTTTTCAATGTTCTTACATTCTCTACAAACTTCCTTGCTGCTCCCCATGAAACCCCAAGAGAGAAAAATACAAAATGATGTCAACTGCTTCTTTTTTCCCCTGTATTTTCAGATCTATGTCTGGACAGTGAAATCGAGGTGTCCCACGAGGCTCAGAAGGCTGCTGCTGAGTTTGTGGAAGCTGTTTTCACCATTCTGTCCTCCTTAAACAATGTCCCCAGGGCTCTTGCTGTGGCGCTGGAGGGATACCTGGACAGAAGACACCTCTGGGACCACTTTTACAGTTTAGCAGGTACAACGAAGGCATCAACCCTTCTGCAATCAAGCAGGGTTCAAACGGTCATACCACTTGGCACAGTCAGAAGCTCTTCACAGTCCAAAGTGTAACCTTTGAGTATAAGCCGTGTCCTCCTACTGTGTCTCCTAATTGCCTCAGTATCAAATCTGACCAGCAGGCTAGTTGGTGGCCCATATGACTAGAAGAGGCTGATCATAAATCAAAGCCGTAATTAAACCTTCAGCTGTCTCTTTGATTGCTTATTTATTTTCATTTCCATTTTAGCCTCGTCTCTTTTTCGCCCCATTTCTATAAAAGCTGCTACATGAATGTTTCCTGTTGCGCTAATGGTTAGCTCGTTGATTTAGCATACCGACACAGAGACTGCAATTACGGTCTGACACTTTGCTTTCGGAGCCGCCTTTGATTCGGGGGTTTAATCCGGACTCCTGCAGAGCCAGAGCACTCGTTTTTTGTGTTTTTATTACATGCGAGGGGTAATTATTGTTGCATAAATTAGACAAATGAGAGGGGGGGTATGAGGGGAAAGGCAAGGAGTGTGTGTTGTAAGTGCGTGCTGCTTTTCTCGCGTAACTGAATGTTCCTGGAGGCGTAATTGGCTTAATTGCTGGTCGGGCCCACTTCAAGAGGACCAATGAAATTCAGCACTGGAACAAAGGCATCTATGATGAGCTTTGTTTAGTACGAGGATTTATCCGGGTGCCATTTAGTAAGTGAAATAATTGGACTTGTCGGAAATGCCAGCGAGGTTATTGGCTTAGCTTCTAGTCTTTGTTGATTTAGCTTGGCATTTTAGTGTATTCTGATGTCATTATCAGATTAGAATTTAACATCTGAGCAGAACTGACTTGCAGATATTGCTGAAGGAATGTGTCAGATGGCGATGCTAATATATACTCATTGGTTATTAACTGTGAAGTCTAATTTGTTAAGACGTGAAAATGACAGCCTTGACCCATCTGAATTTGTTTATGCTATATTTAAAAGTACAAACTTTTTAGAAATATGTAACTCATTTAGGATACAAGTGCATCAGTACAGTTCTCAGGTATGATATAACTAATAAATGACCTTTCATTTCTGACAGACGCCACCAAAGAAGCCCCAGTGTTGTTGAAATGCATCAGAGCTGCCATATCCAAACCCATCACCAGCCTGATAGAACATTTGGTATACATGATGCAGACATGTGAGGAGCTCCCTGGCATGTTGATCAAGCAAGATCTTCCAGAAAGCATATTGGCCAAAATTCCCAAAGAGTGGAACTACACACCACAAGAAGCCAAGGCCAAACATACCAGCAAAAGTGAGTCAACTGTGTAGTTGAGATTTGATTTGGGAAAGGGAATGCAGCATGTCTTGTGTTTACTCTGCTAACAGAGTGTTAAAAATGTATGAAATGCTTTTAAATAGCGTTTCACTTTGTGTGAATTATGGTGTTTAGTTCTTGTTTCTCACAGTTATTTATTTATTTATTTTTGCTCATTTTCTTGTCTTCAAAATGATCTGAACAAAGGTTTTACCAACATTTCTCACGATACTGCTAGGCTTATCGACTGCATCGTTTATCAAGTAATCTGTCAAGTATTTTGACATTTAATCGAGTAATCAGAGTCAAGACAATGTAAACATACTCCTCATAGCCTTTCAATGACTTTATAATACTTTGTAATATTTTAGTTTAAGAGTGAAGCATTTAAAAAGATATAAAAATGCCATCATCAGGCTCCCGAGTGGCTCAGCAGGCTAAGACGCTGACACTATGACCAGGCAATCGCAAGTTCGAATCCCGGTCATGCTGTTTGCCATCAACAGCCGGGGCCCAAGAGAGCAAACATTGGCTGTGCTCTCTCTGGGCGGGTAGATGACGCTCTCTCTCCCTATCATTCACACATTACAATGTCTGCTGGCTCAGGCGTCTACTGATTGGTCCATTTAGAGCTGCTTTCCTCTGAGCGTGTTGGCTCCCCAGTAACGGTGTATCAGTGGTAGTTCGAAAAAAAGAGGCGTGGCTCCATCACATGCAACAGAAGAGGCGTGTGCATGTCTTCACCCTCCTAGAGTCAGGGACAGTGCAAAGTGATGGGGAGAGTCCTAATGGATGGGATGGCCAAATTGGCTACATTGGGAAGGGGATAAAAATTGGCAAAAAAAAAGCCATCATCATTGTGCAAATCGCTAATTAATCACTGGTAGTTAATCCAGAATGAAGAGCTTTGCTTTCTTAGATTAATTGTATTTTTAAAGATGCCTCATAAATCACTTCCAAAGTTTTCTTGAATGTGATCTGTTTCTATAGACGCCATTACTCTGGCCATCCAGGCTCTGTCCTTCATCTTCACACACCTCCCCTCGGCTGTGTCCTCACTGCCGCTGCCCATTCGCTTCCTCTTCTGCATGGCTGAGAAGCATCTGTCCCAGCATGCCAGGCAGCTGAGGCCCACAGGCCTACTGGTCTGGACCTTGCTGGGCTTACTATGCCAGGGTCTGGAGGATGGAGAAATGCTGGAACTGGTGTCCACTCAGCCGCTAGAGCGAGGAGCCAAAGAACGGCTAGCTCTGCTGTCCGAGTGCCTGCAGGTCAGCCTGGGCCAGCAGAAGGGTGTTCCCAAACCCACTGTCCATAAGATCCTACAGGGCCTGGAGGAGAAGAGACCCAAGTGGAGCTCCATGCAACTGCAGAAAGCACGCAAGCTTTGTAGTGAAAGGTGAGCTTTCGTGGGAGTGCACTCTTAAAATGTAAATACTCTTTTAGTTGATTTTATAGGGTTTGTTTCTCTATTTAACCTGCCAATAGATAATTCTATGAAGACCGGTTTGTGAAGGGCTTTTCTTTTTAAGAATTTGAGCCAAGAACCTGTGAGGAACCTTCATTTTAAGAGTGCAGAGCTGACCACTTTACACAAATTCTGCAATTTAAAACTGATCTCCTGGGATTGGCTTTTGACAGGACACATACATATATACATCAACATGTTCATGTATAATTCCATTTACCAGACTTGGGATCTTGACTTTTGCTCCGGCTTCAAAAGTTCAGGCATTTAATCAATGAGCGATGCACATTCAGGAAAATTGCACTTAAGTCCCATTTGAATTTCATGTAGTGTTTATCATGAACGATGACCCTGTTGCCATCATTTCAGAGAAGTGGCAAGCTTGATGTTTTTGGAGAAGTGACATCACTGACCCATTTGGTTGAATAAACCTACCATGCACGAGCGAAGCCCGAGCAATTTTCTTAATTACTCTTATTGAAAATAATTGAACCTCATACCACATATGGGTAAAAAAGGTAAATTACTGCTAGTGTTCCAGGAAATGTTGTTCCCTAAATGACAGGAAAGACGGTAGAAAAAAAACAGAAAGGGCAAAAGGGTGAATGGTGAAAAAAAAAAGAAAATGCGAAGAGTGATTATGTATCACCTGTCTCAGTCAGTCAGTAGATCCATTACTATTCATTAAAATAACCTTCACTTTCCAGCACTGCTTGTGTTGTAAACAATCAACGTACAGTGCAGCAGCAAAGAGCGGGGTCCCTCAAAAAACTCCCCCTTTTTCTTGTCAACACACACATACATACACCTCTGTAGTCTCTTGTCTTTGCAAAGTAATTTGTAGAGGAGAAGATGATTGCTCTCCATCATGGTGACCCTGGCAGGGCTTGACGGCATGCATACACAGATGAAGATGAATGCAGTGGATTGCGCCGGCGGAGGGGGGTGTTCTGCCTCTTTCAGGGCACATTGGCCCTAATGACGTGATTGATAGCTTGTCCCGGATCTGCCGCGCCTCTCATTAATCAAGCCGCTGACTGGATCCAATCATTTGCTTCACCTGCACACTGATGGACAGGGAAGGATACGCGGGGCCCAGGTGCTGACACCAACGCTCAGCGCCCCGGCCTGCTCGGGACCCGCGCGAGCTTCTCTCAATGTCACCATCGCTAACGGCCTCTTGACAGACGCCACCCACCATGTCGCTGCCTGATTGCAAAAGAATAAAAAAATAACAATAATGGAAAAAGATGGAGAAACAGGGGAGAAAAAAAAAACAATGACAGCAGGTGTGTCAGGAAGGTGGTGTCATTTTATTTTATCTTATTTTTTTAAGTTTGACTCAGACTGAGATACTTGCATGAAACGGAAAGCTACCACGAGACCTGGCACTGATGTGGTGGTGGTGTGTTAGTGTTGGTACAAGTAAATCAGATACAGTGGAGCTGCAGCCAGTGAGTGTACATGAAATTGAAAGTTAGCATTAGTGGTTGCTAGCCAATTGACCCACCCATCCACTAGACTCTATCAATCATTTGTAATGTCTTGTAATGTCATCCTTGGAGCAACACACTTGGAGGAAAGCGCAGCATCCAGAGCTCTGATACATCAGCTAACAGACACCTGAGCCAGCGGACATTACTTAGTAGTGATGAGGAGAGGACGCCATCTACCCACCCTGAGAGAGCACGGACAATTTTACTCTCTTGGACCTCGGCTGTCGATGGCAAGCAGCATGACCACAATTCAAACTCATGATGCTCTGATCATATTGCCAGCGACTTCCTCTGAGCCACTTAGGGGCAAGTTTTGCTTTTGTTAACCATTTAAATAAACAGGTACAAAAATGAGATTTGCCACAATTAATGTGCCTTTGTTTGCCCACTTTTTTAGCTTATTGTTTGACAGTGAGTGAGTAAAAAAATGGAGAAAAACAATAAAAAATCAAATAAAATATAAAGAAGATTCATCCTGAGCACTTGATATTGTATGCCAACACAGTAACCCTTTATTGCTCACTTTAGCTTTTGCCTAATTTTTGAAATGCCATTTTCTCTGTGAAGCCATATTTTCCTAAATGGTGCCAAAAGGGAAGAGTCACGATAAAAGATGTGAGGAAAGTGTTGTACTCATCACAGGCAGCATGCAAACATTTCAGCCTTGGTTACACTGTTAAATTGTCCTTGCAATACCCATCTGATAGCTATTTGTCGGGGCATATTTCTCATAGTGTATAAGCAGGGCACATGGATACAAATTGTCTCTCTATCTCTCTCTCTCTTCTTCTGTCAGTGTGCTTGAGCGGGTGGAGAGTGGTCTGGTTCAGGAGAGAGGTGGGTCCAACGAACCGGCTGAGCAGAAAATGTGGTCGGCATTGTTGGCGCTGTGCCAGGGAGCAGGTGGCATCCAGAACCTACAGCAGATCCATCACACCATTCAGCTCAATGAGGTGGGTTTACGCCGTTTTTCACCAAGCAATTAGGTGGCAGAACGCCCCGGGCAAATTGAGAAAGCTGCAGCACACAAAGCCTCTGGACAAAAAACTCATGTATAGGAGTCAAATACTAGTGTGGTGGTACTCCAGTGTAGTATCAGAGGGGCTGGCACACTTTTGATCATTTCTGTTTAGGGTATATATTTAATTATATAATATTTAATTTGGAGTTACCATTCAAATAGTATCAACATTGATGTATAAAAAAGTAATCAAATCCATCCATCCATCCATCCATGATCTTATCTGCTTAATCCAGATCAGGGTCACAGTTAGTCCGCTACCCCTTCACCAGGTGCAAGGCAGGGCATTGCAGGCTATCCTAGCCATGCCCAGGACAGGGCGCCAATCCATCACTGGATATAAACACATACACACATGGACGGACAATTTAGAGCACCCAATTCACCTGACCTTCATGGTTTTGGACTGTGGAATGGAAACCCATTCAGACACGGGGAGAACATGGCAACTGCACCCAGATGGGGACTTGAACCCAAGACCTCAGTGCTGAGAGGCAAGCTTGCTAATAATAATAATAATAATAATAATAATAATAATGATAAACAATGTGGCCAGCATATCACCCCATCAATGGGGTCAAAATAACTCCACACTCAGAAAAAAAGGTAACGTTCTATACCTATAATGGTACAATCGCTTGTCACTGTGGCAGTACCCCTCAATGGTACAGATGTGTACTTTTATCAATAGTGACAAATGCGTACCCTTACTATTTGTACCTTAAGGGAAAAATTTTGTACCCTTGGAGACAAAGTAGTACCTTTCCCTCCTCATGGTTGCAGGTACAAATGGTGAACCTTTTTCAAAAGGTACATATAGGTTCCCATAGGGTACTGCCACAGTGACAAAATCAACTGTACCTTAAATATGACAGTTTTGTTCCTTTTTCTGTTCTTTCAGGTGACACTTTTGTACCTTTAAAAAATGAAATGGAGAGAAAGTTTTTTTTATTATTTATTGTAGTTTCTTAAAAGTTTCAGACATTGGAATATTTAAATGAAAACATGAAAATGTTAACAATTCATGTGAAAACACTGTTCATTGACATTACAGCTGTCCATGTGAAGTAAACAATAACAAGATTTCAAATGTAATGACACACATGCAAACACAAACAAGTAAAAAAATAGGAGAAGATCTGCTTCTGGTAAATTAAACCAAACAATTTAACATTACATGTTTCATAGAAGCATCTGTTGTTGTTTTACTTGACTTGTTGTCAATGGAAATGATACATCTTAAAAAGAGTGAAGCATTCATAAATACATTCATGTACTTTTCTAAGTTTGTACCTAAACAGGAACAAAATAGTACTATGCAGGTTCGAACATGTACCTTTAGAGGTACAGTTACTGATGGGGTACAGTTTTGTTCTTCAAAGTATAAATTTTGTACCCTCACGTACCTTTATTTCTGAGAGTGCACAAACTTCCTGGCAGCCTTTTCCAAACAGTTAAACTTTTTGAATTAAATTATGACAACAAATTAATTTTTCATGAATTTATATTTTTTTGAATGCAATTTTTTAGAGAGGCACTAGTTTCTTCTGTTGGATGCTGCTGTGCTAGCAGTCCAACAAGCTGGATGACTATCTAAACCAGCACCAAACCTGTATATACAGTGAAGGAAATAATTATTTGATCCCTTGCTGATTTTGTAAGTTTGCACACTGATAAAGATATGAACAGTCTCTCATGTTAATGGTCGGTTTATTTTAACAGTGAGAGATAGAATATCAAAAAGAAAATCCAGAAAATTACATTGTATAAAATATATACACTTATTTGCATTTTGCAGAGAGAAATAATTATTTGATCCCTCTAGCAAACAAAATTTAATACTTGGTGGCAAAACCCTTGTTGGCAACTACAGCAGTCAGACGTTTTTTTGTAGTTGATGATGAGGTTTGCGCACATGTCAGGAGGAATTTTGGTCCAAGGGATCAAATAACTATTTCCTCCACTGTACCAGCTTTTCCTCAGCAGAGTTCTGAGAAAAAGGTTCTGGATCGTCAGTGGAGCACTACTTTTCTTATCACAGGAGTGGTACATCTTTACTACCTTTAGTTATTAGTTATAGAGCTTGACTGTTGTATTTTTTAATGTTCACTCACCCTGTCCTGACTCCAGACTTTTATTTTGTAATATATTTGCACATGTTTATATTAAAAATGTTATGAAACGTTAAAGCTCCTGGTCAGACTACAACAAAAGCACTCTAAACTAATGGCACATAATTAGCTTCTGAAGATCTTGTTATTGCTACCTTTATGACCAACCATCCTACTGTTTTTTAAGTTTGTAGCATAAACGTCATCTCCTCAGCTAATTCCTGGCTTTCGCTATGTTCAACATTCATGTCATGTCATACACCGTCATCGCTTCGCGATGGTAGGCTGCACAGATGAGTCACGTCTCTCCAATGCCATCTGTCTCTGGTTGCTTGTAGCAGACTAGCACCTGATAATCCAGTCCATGTCTTGATGTTATCCATCCAGGTTATTCTTGG
>BRDA01004016.1:402-24628 GCA_036984385.1 Crenuchus spilurus | reverse complement strand
TCACAGTCTTTCGACCCAAACGTAGGATCCAGTACCCAGAAGGTCGTCCTGTTACTGGGGTTTGTATGAAGTTTTTCGTGGGTCTTTACCTACCTTTGTTTCGCGACCTCTCAAGATTTCACCGGTCGTTACTAAGACCTAGATTTAGGGTAACTTGTGGACACCTCTCTAGAATTTTAACGACAACCCTCTTCCGTGGGAAGTTTATACTCTGTGAACCTCGTCAAACGTTTTCTTCTCACCAGGTTTTAAGGTCAACTCTCCACATTCTTCGCATCCATTTCTGGGTGCTTTTTGAAGTATGTTTGGGGTCATTGTCCTGCTGGAAGACCCATGACCTAGGATGCAAACCCAGCTTTCTGACACTGGCCCCTACATTGTGACCCAAAATCCTTTGGTAATCTTCAGATTTCATGATGCCTTGCACACAGTCAAGGCACCGAGTTCCAGAGGCAGCAAAACAACCCCAAAACATCTTTCAACCTCCACCATATTTGACTGTAGGTACTGTGTTCTTTTCTTTGTAGGCCTCATTCTGTTTTCGGTAAACAGTAGAATGATGTGCTTTGAATGATGAATGATTGTTACACTTATATAGTGCCTTTCTCAAACCCAAGGATGCTTTACAATCAACACACTCCATTTACACACACTCAACCACACACACCGGCGAGAAGCGGCAGCCAATTGCGCACAGCGTACTCTCAACCGGAAGCAACCGTCCACCTGGAGGACTGCATCGAGCACTAGGGGGATCACCCAGGACAGAGTGCCAACCATATCTGGGCAAACATACATACACACATTCTAACACACCAGGGTAATTTTTAGAGTAGCCAATTCGCCTGATCTCCATGTTTTTGGACTGTGGGAGGAAACCGGTGACCCCGGAGGAAACCCACGCAGACACGGGGAGAACATGGAAACTCCACTCAGATGCGGACTCGAACCCAAGACCTCAGCGCTGAGAGGCGAACGTGCTAACCACTAAGCCACCGTGCTTTACCAAAAAGCTCTATCTTGGTATCATCTGTCCACAAGATGTTTTCCCAGAAGGATTTTGGCTTACTTACATACATTTTGGCAAACTGCAGTCTAGCTTTTTTATGTCTCTGTGTCAGCAGTGGGGTCCTCCTGGGTCTCCTGCCATATTGTTTCATTTCATTCAAATGTCGACGGATAGTTCGAGCTGACACTGATGCACCCTGCGCCTGCAGGACAGCTTGAATTCCTTTGGAACTTGATTGGGGCTGCTTATCCACCATCCAGACTATCCTGCGTTGCAACCTTTTATCAAATTTTCTCCTCCGTCCACATCCAGGGCGATTAGCTACAGTGCCATGGCACACACAGACACACAATGCAAAAATTGAGTCAACTTCTCTCGTTTTTATCTGGTTTCAGGTGTGATTTTTAAATTGCCCACACCTGTTACTTATCACAGGTGAGTTTGAATGAGCATCACATGCTTGAAACAAAGTTATTTACCCTCAATTTTGAAAAGGTGCCAATAATTCTGTCCGGCCCATTTTTGGAGTTGTGTGAAATTATGTCAAATTTGCCATATTTTCCTCTGTTGTGTTGTTCCAATACACATAAAAGAAATAAACCTGTGTATAACAAAACATGTGGAATTGCAATAATTTTCTGGGAGAAATACTTCATTTTCTGGAAATAATTCAGGGGTGCCAACACTTTCGGCCATGACTGTATGTGTTGTGAGTTGACAGTTCTTCTGTACTAGTGCTGGGCAATAAAACAATATCGATTTTTTTCAAGATAAGTTTTCCCTCGATGACGATGATAAGCCGGGACAATAGAATTTGATAAGCATTAACCTTCATTTCCATTTCATGTCTAAGCAGCTTGACAGTGAGTTCAGAAGTCTAATACTGCTGCTTGTTAGCTCCTCCTCCGCGCTGCCAAAATGCACTGTTGTGTTTAAGACAAGCGTGTGATTGGCCAGGCAAGAGAGCGCGAGATCGCTGTGTGCTCGTCTGTTTGTGTGAGAAGGAGAAGGAGGGGGGATTGCTGAGTGTGTGTGTGTGTGTCAGCCCAAGTGCTAGCATTAGTCTGTTAGCTTGGCTCTCTAGCCTGTTGTTATTTTGGAGTGGCTGCGGCCGACAGCAGTAGTTGTAAGTTTCAACAATAAAGCGACAACTGTAAACGTTTTTCTTGTCCATCCTTTCAACACGTCCAGCTGGACGCTACAATATTATGTTCTGGCAATAAACATTTTAATATTTTAAATAGTAACATTTCATGTATTTACTCTGATGTTTTAGAAAGATGTTTCAAACTATGACAGTTTTATAAAATTTAATATCGTGATAATTATCGAGATTGATCAATATAGAAAAATTTATCGTGATAAAATTTTTGGGCATATCGCCCAGCTCTATTCTGTACTTTCCTGAGTACATGAAACTGCAGGACAATACATCATAGTGATGGACAGTACCTTAGAGACATATACACAGTCATATCAGAATATTATGAGCACTCCTGGTTTGGAATGAACTTGGCCTGGGATGTCACAGATGCCCATAATACATAGTGTTTGCTGAATGTATAAATAAGTGAGCAAACCAGTCAGCTGTAGCAGAATGTAAAACCATCGTCATGGGCAAAGGATGTGACTTCATGAGATGTTCTAGAGCTGCCATAGTGAAGGTGTACTGAGGACGTACATTGAGTGCCTCACAACAGTATAAAAGTGGTGCCCGATGGGCCATTGATGCCAGAAGAGAACAACGGCTCTGACGAGTGGTACAGAGCAATTAATGCATCACAGTGGGCCAATTAACCCCCCAGTTAACACAGAAGCAACAAGGAAAAAGTAGAGCCTTACTGTAGTGTCTAAAAACCATCTCACGTGGCTTGATTCAAATTCATCAGTATGTGCATGATGGCAGACGTTGGATTAAAGTTAACCCACTGGTGAACTACAAACAAAACCTGCATCAGAGCAATCCGTACCGTTAATCTGGGCTTCTGATGAGTCTCTGATAGAGCAGCAGAAGCCTAATGGCTCTGCTTAATGGGGCATGTGATGCTGGTTGTTTAGGCCGAGGGGAAGTGATGTAGTGGGATAAAGGGGGTTTTTTGACGTGCCGGGGCTTTTCTTTGTGCACTACACTGACATCTGGGGTCTTCAAATGCCCAGCCCCCATTGCCTTTAGTCATGAAGAACACCCCAGGAGGTGGAGATTGCATCAATCAATCCCAGTATCATTAGCAGAGAGACCTGGCCATCCAGCTTCACTGTGGTCAGGTCTTTTTTACTGCCAGGAAATGAAGGGGGATGTGAAGAGATCTGATTACAATCTTGCTGGGGGGCATTCTTTCTTTAGCATCATAAACATACTCTGGATTACTCTTAAAAAGAATAAGGCTGGGTATTGAAGCTCAGTGCTTTTATAGTACCAACCGAATTACTTCAGTACCACAGAGTATCAAAAATTCTATGCTACTCAATTTCAATTAATACATCTTACTAGCATCGGTGAGCCATCAGTGTGCATGTTTCAGAATCTAGACTGCTAGATTGGATGTCTAAATTACATTATGTATGCATGTTATTAACATATGTGCTTATTAATTAGGCCTAATCCATTGCTATCAGTACATATGTCCACTTCCAGCACCTCAAACTCAATTGTGGTTTAGGACACACCCACTTTTCAATTGAAATGAAGATACTGTAAAAAGTAACATTCAGAAATCGAGATCAAAGTCAAGTTATTGGTACCGAACAATATTTAACAATACCTAGCCATACCTGTAAATGACCTGTGAAGACCCTTGTTGCAATTTAAGAAGGTTCTACATCAATTAAAGGTGCTTTTAGAACTGTAAAAACCAAGCCAAGAATCAAAGAACCTTTCATTTTAGGATGTAGATAAGACTTGGTCAATCTTTAGCTTAGTTCAATATTGGCCACTAAAAAGAAATCATCTTATAGATTTTATATGTATAACTGCTATAAATTTGAAGTCTTTAATTACATTCATAGGTTTTGTCTCTAGAGCAGGTGGGCCTCCATATCCTTTATTGTCCTTTAATGATTAGATAGTATCTGCCAGGTTGTGACCAGTCTTGGCAGTAGGCGGTATTTCATTACACTGTAATAAATGTTGCACTTGAAGGGAGTACACATGTGCTCTGTTGGGTTTTAATGCATTCTTAATGGGCAGATGCTATGGGATAAGAACGTATGGGACAAGCCTTGCTTTGGATGGTCAAATTATTAAACCCCGACACATTATGGGATTACATCTTAATAAGAAAATGCTGAAACCGTGCTGAATGGATACATGAGTGAAATGCAGTTAATAGGGACTGTCCTGGCTGCAGTGTCCAGCTACCTGTGATCCACATGGGTGGATGGCATAGTACTGCTAATGAGCAGATTTACTGCACAGTGGGTGAACAGACCAAGTGACTGGATAACAGCCATCATAGCACATGTCTCATTTTTTCATTCAGCATAAATTTGGACAAGTTTACCATTGTCAGTCCATTATTTTAAATAGACACTACACATTTCTAGCAGTGATTCCTGCTCCTAAAACTGCCCTAAAATTGTTCAATTCAATATGATTTCTTTGACATAGTTATTATAGAACTTGTACCAATTATTATACAGTAACTTTGTCATACATTTCATTATTTTTTGTATGTTTTTTTGTCTATAAGTAATTAGTTCATAAATGATGTGTGGTTAGTCTTACGCCACCCTGATCCCAAGAAATTCCATACAGTGAGGTAACAACAAGAACAGCAATACATAGCCCTGGCATTGAATCAGAGTTCAGAAATCAAAATTGTAATCAACAGAAAAAAGCTTGGTGCATCCTTATGTGAACATCTGATTTGTCCACACTGTGTCAATGAAAAGACATTCAGACATCCACACACATCCTGTATCACTGCACACTGTTTATATTTATCGTTTCTCGCTGACTGATGGCATCAATATTGCTCAGAAAGTTCCATGTAAGGTAGTAAGTGTTCCAGTCATAGCCAAACCTGTTTGAGAACACTTAATATTTTCCAAACTCCTCCTGGGAATGAAACACTATTTCCTTCAAAATATACCCAGAATACTCCACAGCTATGTAGATTTAGATGGAACAAACAATCTTATGTCACGCCTTAAACCCTTAAATTACAAGAGCCCAGATTTGGGTTCACACTTCAATTACGTAACTTACATATATACTGCTTTCGTGCTAGTAACTGATACAGATACTAGTTATCAAAGCAGTCATAATAAAAAGTCAGTCATATAAAATTCAAGCAATGATTGGTTTGTACATAATTAGCTAAATATGTTAAATAGTGTGAAACTATACATTACGAACAATGTATAAAACATGTAAATGAGGTAATGTTGGACACCTGTCATTGACCCATTTCCCAAAATAAAAAAGACCTATTAAGCATCACCTAAAACTTGAAGAAACAATAATTCTTCTATTGCTACTAAAATAAAATTTTAGAACATCTGCCAAAATTACCAGTATAGTTTGTTATGGGCACAGTATCCAGTTATTCAGTCTCCACTACTATCAGTAATAAGGACTCGCCCTTTTTGGGTAAACAGTTTTGGACATAAGGTCAGAGATTTCCTTTATAAAACATGTGCAAGTGATATAAAAACAGTGAAAATAGAAAATAGTGTCAAAAAATGTAAGATTTCTTTATCAATAGTGTATTTATTATTGTGCTACACCTGCTGAACACAGGAAAGGCATGTTCATTTCCACATGGATCATTCTGGGTGTTCACCTACGCTTCACTACACACACATGATTATTTCTGTGAAAAGTGGGGACATCATTCATTTCCTGGACACTTATCCAAATCTCTTAAAATGCCTACTAGTAGGCTAACCCTAACCTTATCTTAAACCCTATGCCTAATTATAACCTTACCCAAACCTTGTCCTTAAGCCTAAGCAGGACAGGTCCCCATAAAGTGAGTGTGTAAACGTTGTCTGGTACACAAACACACACACACAAACACACACACTCAAAAAAATTAATTTCATATTCCAGGTCCTCAAATGTCACAGTGTTGTGGGCATAAACAAAAAATGTTTTATGAAATATTTATCTCAAAAATTTAAGATTTTCATTCAAAATTAAAGCCTCTTGTTCGTGAAAAGCTCCAGGACTGTACAGTACTCACCCTCCCCGCGTAGAGCTCGTCTAGACCTGCATCTATCCACTTCTCCACGTCCAGACGCCTCTGGAGCTCTTTTCTGTTGTATTTCACAGTCACTCTGGCTTGTCTCTTCTGCACACTCAGACCAGCGTCTCGGCTGGCTCCTCTGTTAGGTGAGTGCACTTTATTATTATATCTTCTCCCGACCCGGTTCGCAGCCATGTCCAGCTGTGGTGACTGACAGTGTGCAGATGGGACTGGCCGGGTTTGAGTAGTGCGCTAGCGGACCACGAGGAGCGACGGCATGTCTAGCAAGAAGGCCGCCCAGGTCCTAGAGCCGCTGGATTACTAACGCAGCATCAGTAAAGGGCGGAGCTAAAGAGGGCAGTGAGTGCATAAGTGGGGCGTTCGAGAAATCTAATCAAATGAAATAAATGATTCGGAAAAAGATTTGATCTGGTGAAACGTTCAACTCATCACTCCACAGTGATACCTGCTGACCAACAACAACCTCAGTCTTATAGACACTGAAAGAAGTGTTTTTGTAAAAGTGATATAAAACATTCTCTCATCAGATAGTGACAATCAGGGGGAAAACGTTTGGCAAATGTGAAATATAATTTACTTTTTACAGTACAGTCATGAAAAGCATGCATAATTGTGCAGGGACAGGACTAAAAAGGGCCAAGCTAAAGAGGGCCAGGTAGGGGCGGAGCTAAAGAGGGCCAAGTAGTGATAGCATAAGTGGGGCTTTCAAAATATCAAAGCAAATTACATAAATGATTCAATCTTGTAAAACATTCAAATCATCTGACCACAGTGACATCTGCTGGCCAATCAGAGGTCAAAACAACATCAGTTTTTTAGACAACTGAAAGAAGTGTGTTTTTGTGATGTAATTTACTTTTTAGGTTTTGTCCATCATTGAAATAAATACAGTCATGAAAAACAAACATAAGTGTGCAGCGAGCTAAAGGGGGCGGGGCAAATGAGGGCCAGGTAGAGGCGGAGCTAAGCCTGAGGTTGATGATATGTATCTGTTCACTGGAACAAATGAACTAACTTAGGCATGTACTGAATTGCAAGAAAACATTTGAAACGTTTTGAAACCGTGTGATGTAATGAAACCAATATAGACTTTGAAGCAATGTTTTGAAACACTGTTCTTCAAGTGGTTCAATTTTGTTTTGAATCTCAGTTTAAAAATTGTCATCTCCAGGGCCAGATGACTCTGTACCTGTACATTTATTGTGAACAATGTATAGCATGAAAAAAAAAAACATTTAAAAAGGTATGCTGTCAAAAGTAACACATTACTTATTAAATTATTACACCACTAATGCTGTTAATATACACTTTCATATCAGAATATTATGACCACCATGTTTAGAAATGACCCTGGTATGTCACAGATGCCATGTGACAGTTTGCTGCATGTATAAACAAGTGACCACAGTTGTAGCAGAATGCAAAACAATCATTATACGTTTAACTGATGTCCAAAAGCGAATGATAACAGGGTACCGGGTGAAGGGTGGTAACATCTCAAAAACTGCTAACTTTGGGGGATGTACAGATAATGTACATCTAATTTACAGACAATACACATTATACAGTAAAGAAAACAAATAGTATACACAGACTGTACAATGCCAAGTAATATAGACAATATGCCTAACATGACAGAAAACACTGTACACAAGCAAACATACAAATTAAATTACAAGGTATTGCATACAGCAGCAGTGCACAAGTTTGGGAATAAATTATGGTGCACGGTTGTAGGATGAGTGTAATAACTGTCATGGAAACCAGGAGTAGCTATGGTCATATTTTTCAGGAAATACATGTAGACATATAAATTCTGATATTCTCCTGCAGTCCACAACAGACCACCAGTTCCATTACACCTACTGTGGTCAATTCCTTCTGCTCCGAATTGGGTTTTCCTGAGGTTGACACCAGACCTGCTGCTCACTTACATTGTACTAAAGCTCTAATGCTACTGCATTTTAAGTTATGATACCTAATATGAATGCAATGATCACTATTATTAATATCATTAATGTTTTATACTATAGCACAATGTCAGATTTAACTAAGGATGTAAATCTGTGTCAGTAGTTTGATCAGAGGAGGATGGATCCCCTTTGTGAGTCTGGTTCCTCCCAAGGTTTCTTCCTCCAGCCTTGAGGGAGTTTTTCCTTGCCACTGTTGCCTTCGGCTTGCTCTCATCGGGCTTAGGTTCAGATTGTTTGATATTAAATATGTAAAGCTGCTTTGTGACAACGCCCATTGTAAAAAGCGCTATATAAATAAATTTTGATTGATTGATTGATTTGATTGATTGATTGATTGATTGATTAGCTTAAATATAAAGATACATTTTTTCTAATGTGAAATTAGGGACATTTCTCTGATGTAAATACAAGTGATGTTGACGTCATACTTTTCTCTTTATTACAAGTGATTGTGTTGCCACTGTGAGGCCACCTGAAGAACAGCAACATGAAAAGTACTCTCAGCAACAGCGTGTAAAACATAAAACACACATGAACTTTATACAAGCGAATACTTACTGACATCATTACAACTACAGGGGGGTATTCCACAAAGCAGGCTTTCTCAGTTTAGCCAGGTAACACAAGCCTGAAGTCGAAACTGTCCAATGAGAAAAGAGCAGCAAGACGTCCCCATTGGGTAAAGTCCTCAAAGTATGGCTTAAACTATCTGGCTAACTTGGAAATCCTGCTTTGTGGAATAGCCCCCAGGTAATTTAACATTTGACAGAGTAATAACAAGGTTGTTGTTGTTGTGGTTGTTGTTGTTGTTGTTGTATGTGTGTGTGTGTGTGTGTGTGTGTGTGCCCATGTATTTGTCCCTGATGGGGACGGAAAGTCCTCATAATGATCATATGATGACCATAATGCATGTCAGATCTGTAAAAGTGGGGACATTTTGCTAGTCATCACAATAACTATGCTGTTTTCATTACAAACTTTAAAAAATAATAATTAAAAGAGCAGAAACATTGACCTTTGATTGCTAAGGTTAACTTTAGGTTTAGGTTTATTTTGCTCAGTATTACAACAGGGAATATATTATCCTCACTAGGACTACAAAGTTAGTCCCTGCAACATAAATAATACCATTTTAAGGTGAAGACCTGTTTTGAGGTTAAGATTAGGGTTTCAAGGACTGAGTAAGTCTAAGCAATGCCCCCACAATTCATAGAAATAAACGTGTGTGTGTGTGTGTGTGTGTGTGTGTGTGTGCGTGCGTGCGTGCGTGCGTGTGTGTGTGACAGAGAGATAAATAAGAAAAACAGCCTGTTTCTTCTCTGTATCTGGCACCATGTTGACATTGCTTTAAAATCTCAAAATAATAACTGTAATAATTATTTCTACACGTTTTACTACGAGAGAACATTTCACAAAATAACTTTTTAATTTCCACTCTGCATGTCAGAACGTCTAGACAAATGTTAACGTATAAATAATAATTTACTCAAAGTTCAAGTTAAATATTCTAATAATTTGAGATTCTGGACATATTGATCAACAGTAAAGGCCTGAAATGTTACTTTACGTGTAATGAATAAACTATGTTTACCTTTTGAATTCAATTATAAACACATGCATTTTTCGTTGTATTCTCATTTTGTGAATAGAGAAAACGAGTTTAGACATAAAAAGGCAGTTATTTTGAGACTTAAGACTAATTATCGACATTTAGACCCATCTGCCAGAAACAGTAAAACATTCGCGAACGACATTTTATAGTGTTTAAGAGTGTTTCTGTGTTTTTGTACAGTCGTTGAGAAACAAACATGACGTCATGAGGAAGTAAGTTGTCGAACAAGTCAGTTGCTGTGCGAGTTGCCAGGTTCGCGTTTTTTCCGACAACTTGGGCTACTTTGACCATTTAGTCGCGAGTAAAATGTCAGAGGTGGAGGGGTGCGGTGAAAATAAATGAATAAGTAAATACTGTTGGAGAGTCTTTGGTAGCGTGCCTAATATTAGAAGAATCGGTGTCATTGTATTTGAAAATACAAGAAAGAAAAGAAAAAGATAAGATAAAATATAATAAAGAAAAATTGATAGTATGTTAAAGTTATTATTTAATTTTCTCTCTCTCCTTGTATTACATTATACTGTTTATGTACAACAATATAATATAATGTAGAACATGAACCGGATCAAGCGTAGAAGGAAAATATAATACTATATTGTAATAATAATTATGATGATCATGATGATTATGATAATGCTTTAAAAGTATTAAACCTAAATAATAATGAAATTTTATTAATATTAAATAAATAAATAAATAAAAGCTTTCTAGAATCTGTGATTGGACGCTTTTTGATTTCGGGTTGATTTAAGCCTGCGTAAGGCGGGTTTCATACAGACATTGGTGGGGAGATTTTATCGGGACCTGGCAACCAGTGCGGAAGACTTCACCTGTTAACGACGCCACTAACAGTCTCAGTTTAGAGTCGGACCTGTCTCCGAACTGTACTCATCTAGCTGGCGGTATGCAGCTTATTTTGACCTCCGTCTACCTCCTGTGTGTAGCCGCAGTGTTCGGCCAGCAGGAGACATGTGTGTGGGAAGTTAACCAAGGTTTTGACCCGGCGTTTTTGGACGGCAGCGCGACGTACTTCGTAAATCTCCCGGATGTTCATGAGGACGACGAGTGTAAACAAAGGTGTTGTGAGAATGACGACTGCCGGACCGCACTCATCGGCTCACTAACTGACGGCCAGCCGGAGTGCTTTCTGGTCAACTGTACAAATTGTAATTTTACGCCGAGCTCTCAGTTCAAGTCGTACGGGAAGAGCCAGGAGACTGAAGTTCTGCCCGAAACTCGCTCCTCCAGCCTGAACGCCACAGGTAAACACATACGAGTCTCAGGTAACAGCGACGAAGGCGCAGCAGCTTGAAACATGAAACCAGCGATGATTTATTCAGCCATTGTTACCCTGTA
Source organism: Crenuchus spilurus (assembly GCA_036984385.1). Lineage (NCBI taxonomy): Eukaryota > Metazoa > Chordata > Actinopteri > Characiformes > Crenuchidae > Crenuchus > Crenuchus spilurus. The sequence continues at coordinate 13,468 of BRDA01004016.1, read as the reverse complement.
ATCATTTAATTATATGTCTCTCAGGCTGTTATCAGTTCAGAAAGTTTCAAAAGATTATTTGTGTTCATAATTGTATTCAAAAAGCTTTACACTCATATTTTACATTAATCATATGTAAAGTTAAATTTCAAGGCTTTTTTGTTTTACTGTTGAATCAATATAACATCTCAAATCACAAATTCAGAATCTCAAATCATTTGTGTAATTTTTATTATTATTTTTTGTTTGAGTAAACAATTATTTAAAAAGTATTTTATTAATTAAATTATTAATTAAAAATTAATTATTATTAATTTAAAAAAAAAGCCTTGAAATATATATATAGTACCAGTCAAACCTTCTCATTCAGTGTTTTTTTTTAAATACTGAAGTCATCCCAACACATAACGAATCATGTAGTAAACTTAAAAATGTAAAAAAAAATTAAATAATAATAATAATATATATATATGCATGCTTAGATTTTCGCTTCTTCAAAGTATACACACAAGTGATGTCTCAAACACTTTAAGAGGCAATAAATGCAAGTCATGAACTCTTGACAAGGCACAGCTGTTAACTGAAAACCATTCCAGGTGACTACCTCATAAAGCTGTCTGAGGAAATGCCAAGAAAGCTGGCATCTTATTGACAATAATTACATATGTATTTCTTCATAGTTTAGATGATTTTAGTGTTAAACTACAATACAGACATTTTTAAATAATGAAAAAAAAACACTGAATGTGCAGAAACTTGACTGCCACTATCTTTGCATGTAATAAATCAAAACTATATGCCCATTTGTTGCTGTTTTTTCTTTTATTATAGTAAATTTAGGCCCATGTTTAAACCTTTCAGCTTGCACTGGTCTAGGATCAGTTCTCATCATCCTGTGTGAAAGGCCAAAGCTGGTCTTAAATCAGTGTTTTTATTCAGAGAAGTCTGTTGAATAGTAAACTTTGAGACATGAGTTAATAGGATAGTTTTGTGTCTTTTATAAAGGTTCAGGAATGCCAGTTGAGTGTGAGGAGAGAATTAATCTTGCTTTGTGATGATTGTTGACATTTTCAGTTTAGAACAGACTTCACTGTAAACAAGCCTAAACTGAGAGAGAACAGCATTATAGTCAAAATGTGTGATGTCTTATCTTACTACACCATCCATAATACATAAATTCGCCTTTCTCAAACACCCCCCTCCCCCCACACACACCCTGCTGTCCCACCCATAGTTATTACTGTGTTGAGTCGCTGTACAAAGCTGGATAGGCATGACTCAGTACAAGTGTGCGTGTGACTGTCAAGTTGATTTCGTACACAAAAATGTAGCAGAGCAGCTTCATTTTATCTTTTGTCTTTCAAACGGAAGTACTGGATAGACTCGACAGACTCGCCTTTTTGTTAAATGACTCAGTGAGTTAATGACACAACTGGAAAAACAGTAACATTACTGAAGGACGTATGATGATTAGTGCCATAAAGGGAGACTATGATTACATTAAATCACAGTGCATTGTGACTGTGTTGACTCTTGAATATCCCATTTAAAAGCACACAGAAGTGATCAGCTGACTTCTGTTTTTATCTTACTGGTAGCTAAACTGTATGAAAGTGCTGAATACTAATTGCCCACTTTATTGTATATTTCAGTTTACTGCCGTTTCCAGAAAGCTGTGGGTCCTTGTCGGGCTTCTTTTCCTCGATTCTACTACAATGTCGTGAACCAGACTTGTGAGCAGTTTTACTATGGCGGCTGTCGGGGCAATATCAACAACTTTGTCACTTTGGAAGATTGTGAAGCTGATTGTGCTGGGGTTACAGGTACATCTTTGTCTTTCGTTGTATGTGAGTGGCTTTGTGCGAGTTCCGTCAGCCATGTTTTTGTCTGTAATGGTTGGGACAAAATGACTAAATGTCTCTTAAGATAATGCTTATAAAACTGTTAACTGTTGTGAAGGTAAAGGTTGGGTCTTTGTGATTAGATGTTTATTGTGACCTGGAAGGATACAATCAGAGGAAGCACAAACAAGCCATTAATTAACCAGAAAATCCAAACAAATAAATGATTTTCCAAAGATCTATGTCAGGGGTGTCCAAATCCAGTCCTGGAGGGCCGAATTCCTGCAGAATTTGGTGATTTCTCTGCTCTGACACTACAATTAAACCTGCTCATTACCTGCTGAGCTGAATCAGGTGTGTTTGATCAGGAAGATCACCAAACTCTGCAGGAATCCGGCCCTCCAGGAGTGGATTTGGACTCAGCTGATCTATGTGGATCCCCAGAAGTCTGGACCGATTTGACGGCTCATAATGCGAATAATACTCAGAATAATATGGTCTTCATTGTGTGATATAAAATTGAACTGGACAATATGTATCATCACGAAAAAGTATGTTAGGATATGCTTTTTTGAATATATTGTGGATATTGTCAGTACTTACAGCTGCAGGTTTCTTTACAAACAAAGCCCAATTCTTCCTGTTTATGAAATGATGATTAACAATATACTTGTAATTTTAGGTAGTATTTTTAAGTGACTCACTTAAAACATAGGTAATAAAAAATACACATCTTGACATTGTATATTATTTCATGTTTATACATCCATCTCTAACATGAGACATGATTGGTCTTTTAGCACTAAAGAAATTGCTGTTCAACTGGTTGATTATATTTACTTTTATAAAATTCTGCTTCTTTTTAAAATTGACAGTTTATTTTTCATGAGTCATTTACTTTGACTGAAGCAGATCAAATTGATGTTTTGTTCACCTCTACAGGGATCAAGTTCAAATAATTTCAGCACATTTCAGTGCAGTTTCGGTTTAGTTTCAGAATTTAACAGTTTAAAAAATAACACATACTATATATCACATGTATAATATATATCCCTGCATCTCTGATCTGTTCATTTTGGTGTACTTCATATCTGCTACCTCACATACATACTATATTATTTCACTGTCACTTAACTGCATCCTTGTACCTCTACAGTGTTCATGGATTTTACATCTGCTACCTCAAATGTGACCCCGCCAGGGAAAACCAGGCCAAAGTCACTGGGCAACTTACTGAGATATCGTGTCAATATTGTGTCACTCACATTAGCGACAAAAATTAGCCACTCAGTATTATTGCTGTAAATGAAAGATAACAGTCTCAGATATCTATGGTAGTACATATTTTGATCAAAAACAAAACTTAAATTCACAAAAAAGTTGTTTAAAAAAAAAAACTTATAAAAAAAATAAATGACTTTGACCTGGTTTTCCCTGGCGCGGTCAAATATATGTACTCTCATAATAATGTATATACAGTGGTAACCCTACTTACGAGTTTAATCCGTGCAGGAGCCGAGCTCGTTAGCTGGTTTGCTCGTTAGCTGGATGCATTTTCCCCATAAGAATACATGTAAAACTGATTAATTCGTGTCACCCGGCCAATATACAGTATACTTTAATATGCTAAATAATGTGTTTATATGGGTTTGTAAAACATAAACGAGACGACGACGATGCTCGTGTAGGCTGGCCGCTAATGAGTGGGAGACCGACAGTGCTCGTGTAGGCTGGCGGCTCAAGAGGACGGGCGTACGTGTATGGCATGGTTACACTTATCATATGAACAGTAAAATGATCTAACTTTCTTGTTCACTACCTTTTGCTACCTTAGCGTCGCTTTAAACAGGCACTTTTACTGACCTTTTCTTCTACGTTAGCATCTAGGAGATGCTACGACTGCAGCACCCCTAGTGATTTGCCATACTTGAAGAAATTTACTGAATAATTAAATATAAAGCTACTCGTTACTTGGAATTTTATTCGTTACCTGGAACAAAAATATTCCGAGATCTCGACTCGTTACCTGAAATACTCGTTAGTAGGGATGCTCGTAAGTACAGTAGGGTTACCACTGTATTATGTGTTTGCAATAGACATTCAATCTCTACAACTCACTGTACCACCTCGGTGATTACCTACTGCACTCTATGTAAATAACACTACATCACACTCTGTTAGATGCAAACTGCTTTTCATTTGCTCAGGACATGTACTCTGCACAATGACAAAGTTGAATTTAATCATATATATATTAGTTAGTATGTGTCTTAAAATGTGCTGAAGTCTGGTGTAGAAGATGCGTTAACTTATTTTCACTTTAAAAATGAACAAAACATATAAATTGACCAGGGAGATGCAAACGTTTGGACTCAACTGTACTTAACATTAATATTTACTGTATTACTGTCAGTAAATTCCGGACGCTTTGCCCCAAATACAGTCCTGACTTAGTGTTTTTTCTTTGTTTAGGCAACAAGTTAGGATGTTGTGAGTGTATTGGAGTGCAGTTTCTCATGACGGTTTTAATAACACAGAAAGTTCCAAAAAACTGCGCATGTTGGGAACTGCAGTGTTGATGAAAATTCACAAAGAACTAAAATGATCTGTTGTGTTGTGGACACACTTGATATTTGCAAATGAATACATGCCCAAAGTACACAGTCATATCAGAATATTAGGTCCACCCCTGTTTTGGAATGAAATCAGCTTGGGACATCACATGGTGTTTGCTGCATGTATAAATAAGTGAGCACACCAGTCAGTTGTAGCAGAGTGCAAAACCATCATCATGGACAAAGGATGTGATTTGACTGATGGCATGATAACAGGGTGTCAGTACTAATATTTCAGAAATTAACAACTTCAAGGGATGTTCTAGAGTTGCTGTAGTGAAGGTGTACCAATAATAGACTTCTTACACATTGAGTGCCTCCCAGTGCCCTAACAGTGGTGCCTCACAGGCCATTGATGCCAGAGAGGAATGACTACTCTGGTGAGTGGTACAAGGCAACCAATGTGCCACAGTAGACCAGTTAACCTCTGTAATGAACACAGAAGCAGTAATTGTCAGTCAAGGGTGGTTATTCCAACTAGGTGATATCACTGTGTAAACTGTAACAGGCCTCTTTGTGGAGCAGTTGTGTGAGGTAAGGAAAACAAAAACCTAGAGAGGGAGAGCACAGTGTGAGCAGGAAAACCACAGAGCTGTTGCAGAAACTTCATCCAGCTCATCGAGCCTCTGATCCATCGCCCACACAGTAGTGTGTGGGTGTATGTTTAAGGGTCATTTTAACTACCCATTTTTAAGTGATGTTGACTTAAACTTGTTTGAGGTTGTGGTTAGTTTCACTCCAGCTCCATGCCAAACCAGTTATTTTAAACAGTTCATTTTTAAAGGATGGAAAGTACCTTTCACCCATTACAGTTGATTATAGAAGAGGAAAAAGAAAAGTTGACCCTTTTTACTGCTTTGTGTAATACTTCACTGATGGTGTCTTGTTCATAGAATTATCTGTCACCAGGTACACTCTGGAACCGGTGGTTTCTGCACCTTTTTGTTGGTTGTTGAATAACCGGTTGGGTGACCTGTGTTGCAAGTGCATTACTTCCTCAAACAAGACATGATTAGAAAGACTCAGTTTGTATTCAGACAGCTCCTTTTTTGGTGATGCCATTGTTGCTAAAAATGTATAAAATATCACGTTTACCAGTAATGGTAACAAAAAAAAAGTAAAAACTTACCAAATACATACACTGTCCACTTGACCTTACACTTACTTTCGTTCCAATTGTTTTGTTAATTAAAAGTTTAAATATACTGTACATAATGTCTAAGGAACCCTAACACTGATGATATGATTTTACTTGAAAGGTAAACTGTCATATTTTTATATTCTTTAGATTGGATTAAATTTAAACTTTTATAATTAAACTTTTAAATTTAAAAGCTTAAACTTTTTACAATGAGATTTGCACACAACAAAAATAATTTGACCTCCGCATTTAACCCATCTGTGCAGTGAAACACACACACACTAATGTACACACTAGGCTGTGCAAACCGAAGTGGTGGGCAGCCCTGTCCACGGTGCCCATGGAGCAGTTGAGGGTTAGGTGCCTTGCTCGAGTTCTTCAGTTATGACTTTTCTCTGGTCTTTCAAGCCTTTGTTGTTTTGCTGTTGTTACTGTTTGAATAGTAATTCAGTCAAAATGAAATATTCTAATAATCTGAGATTCTGGATTTCTGACTTTAACGAGCTATAATCCAAAGTGATCAACAGTAAAACAAAAACTTGAAATATGTCACTTTATATGAATATAAAATATGGATTTGGCGGCCATGTATGGTTTAATGAACACCTAATGATGGCTAGTTAAATAGGTTTATTAACTGCGAGCTACAAACATATTGATGATGACATTGATGGTGAATCTAAAGCAGCTTCTGTGTCATTTCTGGGGGTTTAAGTTACGTGTCTTGACCATTTCTGTATTTGTCTCTTACGCTGTCATAAATACACATTTGTTGCTGTTTTGTTTTGTTTTGTTTTGTATGATGTTAATTGACCTTTATGTGCTTCAGAACACTTTAATTAAAGAGATCATAAGAGATTGACTGAGTTTTTGTCTTTTTTGTCTTAGGGGATGTCATCGTTGACACCTTGCAAAAACGCAGAATGGCTGGATATGACAAGACTGAAGGTAATACAGCATCATCATTGCTGTGGCTGCTGTTTTTTTTTTTTTTTTTTTTTTTTTTTTTTTTTTTTTTTTTTTTTTTCAACTATTTTGAGTATTTATATCCAATGAAATGTTTTTGTAATGAAAGTTAAGTCTGAGGGGAACACATTTGCAGATAAGAGTTTACAGTGACATTTAGGAGGTTGTGGTATGAGATATAAACATTGTTTTGGGTGTGACGCAATGTTTTCAGAATGTTGATCTGCTGATGTAATCCTAGGAAGGTCACAATTATCTTTCTTATCTTTCATTTTAATTTTGTTTTCAGTTATTCACGTTTGTCTTTAAATATTTGTTTTATCAGTTATAGATAAGTATTTGTACTACTCGCAGGCTTAAGTTGTACTGTATATTCTGGTTGTCATATTACCAACCATATTGCCATATAAACCAAGTACAGCATCATGATACTAGATACCTAATTGATACTCTGGCTACAAATGAAAAGTGTTTATCATTATTTTTCTGTTAAAATGAGACATTTCCAGTTTAACATGTCATTTTTATATGTAATCTCTCATTTGTACATAACGTTTTCAATTGTCAGCAAAATTCAGTGTCAAACTTGTCTTTTATTTTTAAAAAGTGTTAAGTATTGAAACCTGGAGTATATAATTGACGACCACATTTGAGTACTGAAAACTACATATTCAGAGCTTTTTATACTTGGTGAGATATAGCATGAATGTTTACTTTTTTTGTTTCTCAATTCTTCTGAAACTCTGAATGAAATATTCTAATAATCAGAATTTAAAGATTCTGGATTTTAATGAGCTGTTAGCCAAACTGATCAACATTTAAAACAAAAAAAAAAGACTTGAAATGTGACCATATAATGAATATAAAATGACAGTTTGCCTTTTTGTAAACCATAGTTAAATTTTTTTAAACATTCACATAAGAAGGACTGTGCGTTAAGCTTGATCAGTGCTGTTTTCTTCTGTGGCTTGTTGTTCATTTCTCAATGTAACATCTATTTCCTCAGATAATTCTCCTAAAGCTTCCCTTCCTGAAATGACATCGGCTGAGTTTGCAGGTACACATGTTTTCACGTTTGTTTTTATCATCAAAGGTTGAAAGAGATCATTTAAGAGCACTCGGTGACATGTATTTGTAGTTTAATAGGCTAAAATATGCTTCTTCCTCATTTACCAGTTTTTAGTAGTTAACTTTTGGCTTCAGCGGTGCATTTCGTGGTAATGTGGTCTGTTGTGGTCTTTCAGAGAGCTGCCAGGCTGAGCCAAAGGTTGGGCCCTGCAGGGCATCTATGCCACGCTTCTATTACAAAGATGGTGTCTGTGTAATGTTCCGTTATGGTGGATGCAAAGGCAACAAGAACAACTACCCCACAGAGCAGGAGTGCATGAAGAGCTGTACAGGTAGGTTACACGCTGTATTATGTCACTTTTTTTACCATTCAGGGTTCAATTTCTGAGTTTTTTCCTACAAACTAAAATCTTCTCTTCTTTGCAGTGAAGATCGTGGATCCAACAAAAGATGATGATGAAGACGATATTAAGAGCTATGAAGGTAACGTTCTGTCTCCAGCATACAAGCAGTGTTAAGTGATTAATAAATTGAAGATAGCTCAATTTAAATAGTATTTGTGCTCTCAGTTAATGCACAATACTAAAACTTATTTGGTATAAATGGATCATGAGATCATATTTAACACCAGTAAAGCTGAATACTTTCCAGACATACAGTTGAGGTCAAAATTATTAGCCCCCGTATGAAATTTAAAGCTTTTTAAATCCTTTTATAACAACAAAGATTTTTCAACATACAGTTTCTAAAGAAAACTAATATGTTTAGAAATGCTAAATTATTTTTATTTGCATACTATAACAGAACTATTTCAAAAGAAACAAAAATCACCCGGGTCAAAATTATTAGCAACCTCAAGAACTAACTTTTTTATTGAGCCATAGCACAAAACACTACTGTGCTGTTGTGTGCTTTAACTTTGTAATGATGAAAGCTTGTTATATCAGTCACAGCTGAGGGTTATCTCCATTATTTACACACAGTATAAAAGCTTCAGTAAGCATTTAAACTGCTGATTGAGAAAGCATCATGCCTAAAACGAAAGAAATTGGTTTAAAATTGAGAAAAATAATAATTGATGCTTACAAAGCAGGGGAAGGATATACAAAGTTATCACTTCGTTTCCAAGTGTCAAGAATCTGGAGTGAGAAGTGTTATCAAGAAATTCAAAGAGAGCCATACAATACAGAACAAGCCTGGCAGAGGTAGGAAGCACAAGATTTCAAATTCCCTGGGGAAAAAAAAAAACTAATGAGATGTCTATAGACCCCAGAACTACTGCCAAGACACTATTTCCCATAATACCTTGGTAACCTTGAATTAAATTATTCTTATTTAATTATTTAACTTTTTCACATTTTAATTTTTGGAGATGCTCTAGTACATTAAAATGAATGAAAATTATGCCTGTCCCAGTGAACATCCAGTGCTTCTACTCAAAATATGGGCACCCAAACTCTCCATCCCGATCTCACATTTTATTTTTAAAATGCCTGGTGCTAATATTGCTCTGCCTCAGTAACAGCCTGCACTGCTGTGTAAAGACTTCACAGGGTATAAAATATAATGGAGAAAGGTTAGAAATGTACAGTGTATGGTCCTGTAAATCCATAAAGACAGTAAGGTGTATGTAATTAGCACTAAAACTCAGGTGGGACACTATGAGGGAAAGACCATGAATGAATTATGATCATTAGTTTTTTTTCTTCATTTATTTTCATTAATTGGTGCTTAATGATTTAAATCAGTGTTTCATGTTTGATTTTTGCATTGTACAGATGCCTGCACAGTCCAACCTGACTCTGGACGGTGCCGTGCAGCTTTCCAAATGTTTTACTATGAGCCCACCTCTCAGACCTGCCTGCAGTTCACATACGGAGGCTGCGGTGGCAACAAAAACCGCTATGACACTGTGGAAGAATGCATGTCTAAATGCGCTGAGAAGCATGGTAAGAAGACATTTTTTGAGTAATAGATTTTACACTGCTAGTGTGAAGGAATGTAGTGGAAGCTTTATTAGATTTATTATTTTATTAACTATACAATATTACATTATCTCAGAGTTATGTTTACCTTCCCAGCATGAAACCTTTTTGAAGAATTAAGAAATACTCAACATTTTCACTATCCAGCTTGGATGGGACAATTAGGCAATAAATTATAATAAATTAGGCAAATTCACATAGAAACTATGGTTTTTTTTGCTTGTGGTGATCGGGCATAGATTCAGACAAAGTCTAAAATAGTGCACTATAGTGAATAGGACATAGTTTGTTTCATGATGCTAACTGTCCATTATTTGTACAGGGAGCTTTGATGGGCATGGGCATGCACGTTCTCGCTGGACTCCAGGTAAGAAGGAGGTCTTTTAAAGTGGCACCAAGTTTATCAAAACACTGCTTCTGTGGGGAAAGAAATATCTACATTTCCACACACAATTTCATTGGCATACTGTCATTGTATTGCACACATAGCATAGACACATTATAATGCCCATATTGTCCATACGGAATTGTGTCTCAAAGCATATCTCCATCCAGTACTTTTGGGATGAGTTGGGGTGGTGATTATCCAACATCCTGACCTCACAAACACTCTTGAATGCAATCAAATCCTCTCAACAATCTTTCAGCCTCTAGTAGAAAGCCTTCTCTGGGTGTTAGAGACAGATATGCCAACAAAAGCAGGATAAACCTGTTTAATACCCTAGATTTTTGAAGACAAAATGAATGGGCAGGTGTCCCAAAATGTTTGTCCATGTAACATATATTAAGAGTTGAACAATTATCGGCCCTGATTGGAGCTGATATTTAGCATTTTTCCAGACATCAAATTTGCCACTTGAAATCAATTTACATGCCTATTAAAGCATTTTTAACTTATGTACATATCTGAAGTACGTGATTTGGAAAAAAAATACCACAAGAACAATTCCGTAGGTTCAATATCTGCTGTTACTGTGTAATTAAAAAAAGTATAGTTCTGTTTAATTGGTAGAAATGTGGCCCACGTGAAGGAAATTCAGTCAAATGTGTATTTACAACTTGCATTCCTTGTAAATGTTCCCACTACAAATATCAAATTTATGGAAACTGTATATAAAATATCAGTTATCAATGTCTGTGAAGACTTAACGCAGTGCCACGTCGAAAAAGTTAATTGTTCATAATTAAAAAACGGTCACATTTTATATTACAGGTAAAGTGACAAATTTCCGTATCCACGGAATCCGGAATCCGTATTCCGTATTCCGTTTCAATTAGCACCAACACCAAACTAAGACTGATGAAAGCCTTGGTCTGGCCAGTAGCTACATATGGATGTGAAGCCTGGACACTGAAGAAAGAGGAAGAAAGACGTATTAAGGCTTTTGAGAACAAGTGCATCAGGAAGTTGCTGAAGATCTGATGGATGAAGATGATGACCACTGAGCAAGTCTATGAGATGCTAGAACTCAAAAGGAGTTACTGATGCACGTTAAATCCCGCAAGTTACGTTACTTTGGTCATGTGATGAGGCAGCACATGAGAGCATTGAAGGAAGTGTTATGACTGGACTTATGGAGGGAGTCCGAAGACGTAGAAGACCAAGAATAACCTGGATGGATAACATCAAGACATGGACTGGATTATCAGGTGCTAGCCTGCTACAAGCAACCAGAGACAGATGGCATTGGAGAGAAGTGACTCGTCTGTGCAGCCTACCATTGTGAAGCGCTGACGGCGTGTGACATGACATGACATACGTTTTGTTGTAATGTTGATGTTTGAAGAGTAATTTACATTAACATTCTGAAGATCGCGAGTTTGAATCCCGTTCATGCTGCTTAATTGGCCGTGCCCTTTCTTCAGAATTCAACTGACTCTGGTGTCTGCCGGGTGATCTGTCTGTACTGGGGATATGCGTTTTTCTCCGAGTGCGCTAGCTTCCTGGTGTATCGGCAGCAGTTCAGAAAAAAAGGGCTTGACGTCACTGGTATCAGAGGAGGCCTGTTCTCGTTTGCCCCCTCCCAAGAGGGTCGGGGACATTTCAAGTGATGGATAGAAAATAGAGGACATTCATTCTACCTGACTTTTTTTGGTGGCCCCATGGGCAATTGGGGCCTTACACGCAGTTCGATTTTTTTTTTTTTTTTTTTTTTTTTGAGACACACTAGTACATACAGTGTTGTAGTCGGTATGAGAGTAATGTTTAAGAATGTGATTAGGATGCAAGAATAGAAAGTGAAAAATGGCTAATTTAAACTATATTAGACTTGTTTTAGTTGATGCTAAAGGTTTCAGTCTTCATGTTGGGAGAGGAAGTGCAATGTACCTTTTTATGCTAGTCATTAATGCTTTTCTCTTCCTTTCTGCAGCCTTCTTCTTGGTGGCAACTCTGGCCATCATGTCTATAGTACTGCTGGTAGGTCTGCTCCTGATCTCCTCTCGCCGGGCCAGACCACAGCTGATCACACTGGATGACAAACAAGAACTGCTGCCTGAGGAGCACCATCCTGCAGAGGAGCTGCCCAAACAAGTCTCATCCTAAATCTGTCCATCTCTATTTCTCTCCATCTCTATTTCTCTCCATCTCTATTTCTCTCCATCTCTCTGTCTCTATCTCTACACTCCAGCAGGCTCACAGCCTTAGTTTAGGAAAAAGCTTTCAGTAGGTGATAAATATTAATAAAACAGCACAATATTACACACCAAGAGGCATCTAGAAGCTTAGTTTTCAAGTGTTTTGTTTTGCTAATCAAAAGACTGTAGTTAAGGTAATAATCAGTTACATTGAGGACATAAAATTAAATTGGCCATACTACCAAACAATTTTCACTTTCAGACTGACCTTTACAGTCCTGGCCCCATCATGTGTGATTATTCATGTTCTTGTGATTAAATATTTTAGAAAGTCTATTTTTTTTTTGTTTTGTTTTTGTTTTTTTTCTTTTTTTTTTTTTTAGATCAGGAAAGGAGCCGAGAGTTGTAGCAAAACTGAGGAAAGAGATGCCTAATAATAAAATGAGGGGGGAAAAAAGCTTTATTACAGCATTTTGATCTTTATATCCGTTGTAGTAATAAACAGCTGCTGTCTCCCAGTCACACTCGGTACACTAAAAATAAGTTGAGTATAAGATGTATATTTTCCAGGTATATATTCATTCCAAAACTGAATGCAAGTCAACAGATAATATGTTGCTAAGAGGACATCAATGCATTCCTGTTTCTACACTGGGACATCATGTGCATGTACTTTTCCCTACGTATATACACTACAATACAGAAGATTTTTCTATTGAGAATTTTTTTTTATTCTTGATTAATGGATCATTTAAAATCTTGTTTGGGAAAATATTCCTATCACTACATTCCAAGTTTTTAAAACATCTTTCTGATGTGCTTAGAACGTGACATGATTATCCAGGGTTAACTTAATAAATATATATATATATTAAAAAAAAAAAAAAAAATATA
>BRDA01004014.1:0-32676 GCA_036984385.1 Crenuchus spilurus | reverse complement strand
GGTGGTAAGAGAGTAGGGTGGGCCCTATGTGAAGCTCTAATGGTTTGGCATAGGATATTTTACATCTTATCCTGTGTATGATTGTAATTACATGTAATTTACTATGTGATGTCCAATTACCAACACTGACCAACAATTAAGGTGTTTTTTTTGTTTGTTTTGTTTTTGTTATCTATGTGCATATGTAACATACTGTATATAAATCTGGCCTCATGTCTCACCCTCAGTTCTATATGATTTGTTGAAATTTGGACCACATTTTGGGTAAATTCGATCAAACATGCCTTTCATTATTTTACAGCAGTCTAAAGCCCAAAGTTCTTTATTTTATGATGTTCTGATGTTAAATTTTGTTCATATAAGCTGTGAATAAGAGTTGGTGTTCAAACAGGTGTCATGACCTAATGTGTAAATACATACAGTGCTATATGAAAAAAATAAGAATATTGTGAAAACTTTTGTTCATAATTTCATTTAAAAAGTGTTTTCAATCATTTTTTGTTGTTTTCATGTTGATATTGTTTCAACTCTTCAAATATTTTAATAATTTTAGATTCTAGCTTTCTGATTTTCATGAGCTATACATCAACATCAAAACAAAACATCAATTTTTGGATATGCAATAGAAGATGTACTCTCTAAAAACAAAAGGATCCTTGAAGAGGACATAATACTTATTTATTATACTGTTTATAACTATTCATATTTATAATCTGTTCATAGTCTGTACATTCATAACCTGTATACACACTCATACTCATGTATATAGGACTCATATTCAAATAATTCATTGTACATTTGTAACATACATACTTATTCTTTTGCTAAGCACTTCTGGATGGATGCAAATTACATTTCATTGCTTTGTACTTGTGACATGTGCAATGACAATAAAGTTGAATTCTATTCTATTCTATTTTAAAGGTTCCTCAGATTGTCACAACTTTTAAAAATGCCTCCAGGAACATTTCCTTTTCTTTAAATACCCTTAAAGTATGTAGATGAAAGGGTTGTTGATACTTAAAAGGTTCTTAAAGGAATCCAGTCTGTTGTTAGAAAGTTTTTAAAACACAAATGGATCCTTCAGTTTTTAGAGTGTAGGTATATTTTATTAGTTATATGAACTAATAGTCCCTCAAACACTGAAATACTGATCTATTTTTTCCATATTAATTTTTTAACTCAAATATATTTTCAATGTAATGTAAAGACAAAAAAGCCAGCCTTGCTGTTTCAATACATGTTAACACATAAATTCATATATCAGATATATTAGTGATGTATATTTCACTGTATAGGTCACAGAGTGTCCAGATTGATTCATCACAGACTACAAATTACTAGAATTAAAACTGAACAGGTACAACTGTGAAACTCATCTGACAAAAACTAGCAAAACACTACATCGAAGGATAGGTATTTGTGTATTATTCCACTACGTGCAGATTCTTTACTTTAACTGGAAGTCAGTAAGAGATCATTGTGGGGAAATGAGCTGAGAGCCTGGAATCTCACTTGTCAACTTTGTGATGACTATGTTTTCCACACTCATGTCTCGAGGCAGAGAAAAAAACACAAAAGACTCACTGAAAAACACATACTGGACTAACCGAAGCTGAAGTTCATTTGTATAATACTTTAACCAAAATCAGAGGAGATAAAAAAATGAGACTCAAAAGGAAGAGTTCATCCCCCTGTACTCAACACAATATGGCAAAAACATTAACACAAAAACTAATTCTAGCCCTATAGGCATTTGACGTCTGTAATGAAACATTGTAGACGTCTCCTCAATGATAACACTCTCAAATTCAGACAAAAACTAAATGACTGCTGGATGATAAACTTTCTAGTGTGCTGTATTTTCATGAAACTTTTAAAAGCACAAAATCATCACTGTGCTTACACACACAGATGATTTGAATCCCCGCATTTAATCCATCTGTGTAGTCAAAAACACATACACACTAGGAGGCACTTACCTGGAGTGGTTGGCAGCTCTATTCATGCTGCCTTGGGAGCAGTTGGGGGTTAGATGCTTTCACTTTGGGCACTTCAGTCATGTCTTGCCAGGGGATGAAACCAAGGACCAACTCTCTAACCACCAAGCCATGGCTGCTTCCTAAAAAACCTTAAAAAAGGAAAAATCTTCCTGGAGGCACTTTTAAGGGTTTAGCCAGTGCAACAGTCTGACAAATACTCAGATCTCTATCTCTATGGATAAGTGTGCTATAGCAAATGAGTAAAGACATATACTGTATATTCACAACATATGTTCAAACAAACTGTCTAAATAAAAATTCCTATATTTAAGTTCTACATAACCGCAACCTTGATAAGGATTAAGCGGTGGGATAATGGATGGATGGATGGAAGATCTACATTTAAGTTGCTCATACTGATTTCTTGTGTTTCAGGTCACATCTCAAAGACGTACAAAACTTGCAGCAGCTAGAAGACACATTTTTAAAAGGCTCAGAAAGCCTCTCATCTCAACCATACTGAGACAATGGCAAGTCAAAATGCTGAAGAAAGGGAAGTTATTTATGCATCTGGAGAATCCACTCTACAAAAAGCAAGAAAAAAGGCACAACAGCAGATTGAAAATTTGATCAATGGTTCACTTAACATCGCCATAACTGGAGAAACAGGAGTAGGAAAGTCAACGTTTATCAATGCAATTAGAGGTTTGCATGACGGTCAATTAGGTGCAGCTAGCACTGGAGTTACTGAAACCACCACTGAGCCAACACCTTACAAACATCCTACAATGCCAAACGTGACATTTTGGGATCTCCCGGGAGTCGGAAGCCCAAAGTTTAAAGCAAAAAGCTATCTTAAGAAAATGAAGTTTCATAAGTACGACTTCTTCCTCATCATCTCATCTGAGAGATTTAAAGAGAACGACATCATGCTGGCCAAAGCCATCCGGAAAAAGAGAAAACTGTTCTACTTCATTCGATCGAAAATAGACAATGACATCCGAGCAGAAGAACAGAAAAGAGGCTTCAGTGAAGAAGAAACCCTCGCAAAAATCAGAATCAACTGCCAGGAAAACTTAAAGGAACTTGAAAATCCTAAAGTGTTCCTCATATCCTCCAGAGATATTTCTGCATATGATTTTGAAAAATTTGTTGAAACTCTACAGGCAGAGCTCCCACAGCATGTCCAGCAAGCTTGGCTGCAGTCTATGCCAGTGAGCTCTGTGACTATGTTGGAACAAAAAGTGAAAATGTTTAAGAAGGAAATCTGGGCTGTAGCCCTCATCTCTGGTGGAGTTTCTGCGATCCCTGGCCTGTCATTACTATGCGATACAGCCATACTGGTGTCTTTCTTCACAAGGTGCTACCACTCCTTTGGCCTTGATGAAAATTCAATTGATAAGCTTTCAGAGCGAACAGGCAAACCACACCTGAAGTTCCTGAAAAAGTCTGATCTTTTATCAAACCTGGCAAAAACATCAGCAATTAAAGTGGGAGCATCTGGTTTAGGAGAGCTGGTGTGCAGGTGCATTCCTGGTATAGGATATGCAGCAACGGCAGCGATCTCTTTCAGTACCATGCGTGAAGTCCTTCTCAAGGGCCTGAAAACTTTAGCAGATGAAGCAAGAATAGTGCTGAGAGAGGCAGGTCTACAGTATGAGAATGTGGATTTATAAGTCATATGCATACACTCCCGAAAATGCCCTTCTGACACAGATATGGAAATGATTCAGATCACAGACTGAATCATAATTTGAGTTACATGGTTAGGGTCCAGAGAGGTATCTTTGAAGATCTAGATAGAAATATAGTTAATGCACTTTTACTACATACATACATACATACACATTATACTTATATAGAGTCTATCTAGACACCCAAGGTCGCTTTACAATCAACATATTTCATATACACACACTACGGTGAGAAGCGGCAGCCAGTTGCGCACAGCATACTCTCAACCAGAAACGACTGTCCACCTGGAGGACTGCATTGAACACTAGGGGGATCACCCAGGACAGAGTGCCAACCATATGTGGGCATACATACATTCATTCATACACAATAGGGTAATTTTAGAGTATCCAATCCACCTGATCTCCATGTTTTTGGACTGTGGGAGGAAACTGGAGTCCCCGGAGGAAACCCACGCAGACACGGGGCAGACACGGGGAGAACATGGAAACTCCGCTCAGATGCAGACTTGAACCCAAGACCTCAGTGCTGAGAGGCGAACTTGCTAACCACTAAGCCACCGTGCCGCCCAGTGAATCATAATTTGAGTTACATGGTTATGGTTCAGAGAGGTATCTTTGAAGATCTAGATAGAAATATAGTTAATGCACTTTTACTACAATTAAGGTAGAGGGATGATGGGGAGACTTTTCAACTACTTCTGGTAAACTGCTTTGTAATACAACAAAATATGTTTTATATTTTATATTTATAAAATATGCCAAATACTGTAAATGTAAATATTACATAAAAACCTGCTTCCCACAAATGAAAAATAGTTGTCTAAAGAGAAACAATCACACGTTATTTTATAACATAATGCTCCTACTCACCAAGATCATTAAAATGATTACAATGAGAATATATCCATCAGATTGATGCTGTGACCTGCTCAGATTTGAACCCTATAGAGAAGATTTTGTATCATATTAAACTTAAACTAAACATTTTTCAACCTTTTGCAGTCATTAACATTAAACAATACTGACTCTTTCTGGTGGGGGGGAACTTTCTGTAATAAGACTTAAACATTTAAAGAAATGAAAGGGAAAGTCTTTAATTCTCAAATATCATACTAACTTATGTTATCTCTTTGTTTATATTTTCTAACCAACTGTTTACAGTTGAGACCATTAAAAGCTTTCGATTTTACAAATTATGGCTTGGCCTTTTTTGTGCATGAGTGTAGATGTTTTACTTATAAAACAATATGCATGAGCTCAGTATCAACAGAAGAGTACAATACTCTGTATGTTATGATATATTACACAGTGTGTGTACACAGAAGAGTACAGTAATTTGGTCAAAAATTGGGTGCATATGAAGACAAAACGGATGCCTCCATTTTTGTATTTCTTCCATTTCTGACATCATTTGCAAGTCAAAGATGAAATACAAAATTCACATAACAGGTTGTGGTCTAGAGCAGGGGTGTCCAAACTTTTTTCACTGAGTGCCACATACATAAAAATATAGGAGGGGCTGGGCCACTTACTAGAAATTAGCCTTATAGCCTTACAGCCTATATAAGCTATATATATAGGCTATATAACCTATAGCCTAGCCTTAACTTTAGTGTATTAAAGTTAGAAAAATCAATTAAAAGTGGTCAAATATGTTATATTGTTAAATGTAATTAAAGAGAAAACATAAATGGATCTTTATTTATTTATTCAGAAAAAGCTTTGGTAGCTCATTCTCAGAACAGCAGCCTCAGATTTCTTCTACAGAAGATTTACAGCACAGAGAAAAAAACAATAAAGGGGAAAATGGGACGGGTACATTTCAAGCTTGTTATTTCAGTTATTAGGTTTAGCAACACACCTATTAACGTTTGTTTGAAACAGTTATCAATATTAACAGACTGAACTGGACTTAACAGGAGCGCATATAATTTTAGTAAATTATTCTGGTATCAGCTGCGATGGGTATGTAAATCAGTCCATCCAGTTGCAGTGCTGATCCGACGCCACTCGTGCCAAAAATCAGGACAAATGTCACTTAATCAAGGAGCAAATCAGCATCAGATGAGTTATATTAGAAATATTCACTCTCCCACCATGTCTGAAATTTTCTGCACTCACTTTCTACCTTTTGCTTCTTTGGTTCTGCCATGTTTAGTAACTAGGGGTAAATTTCTTGTGATCAAGGTTGCCAGGTCCAGTATAAATATCCAGACCAAAGTCAGTTTAAATCCTGCCCTTCAGAAGCTTAACTAGCCCAAAATATGTCTGTCACATGTTTGAAGCAAATGGCAAAACAACTATAAGTGTATGACTTAGTATGTTGTTTATAAGGGATTTATTATCAGTCATTAATAATATGGTAACATTAGTGTTTATTAGTTCTATTATAACAGTTTTATATCCCAGTCGAGAGCATTTAATAGTAACATAATTAGCAAAAAAAGGAACTGACTTCTTCATTTCACATTTGCAGTATTTGCAATATACCTTTTTCTCGTCATTAGGAACACTTTTAATCATTACATCAAACCTTTTTCTTTTTCCCAGACCTTGCAATACCTGTATTTCACCCGTTTAACTGGCATATTCGCTAGCAACTGTTTTCTCTTCACCTTCTGTCTGTCTGTCTCTGTCTCTCTCTCTGTCTTTCTCTCTGTCTTTCTCTCTGTGTATGTCTCTCTCTCTCCTCTTTATGCTGTACTTCCTTATGTTATGTTCTCCTTGTTATTGTTGCATTCAATCTTCCAACACCAACTTTTCTTGTTGTTTTTTGGCTGCCCGGGCAATTTTTAAAAGTAGCCCAAAAAAACATCCCACCACGCTTTAATTTTCACCCGCGACTGGATTTTCAAGTAAGCCCAATTTGCTGTGAAAACCGCGAACCTGGCAACCCTGTCTGTGATCGTTCTTTTTGGTGGAGCAACTGCCTTGATCAATAGTAGCTCCCCCTGGTATTAAAACTAAGAAGTGACCTACACTCAAGCAAAAGTATAAGTGCGGGCCATATTCTATTCTATGTATAAAATTTATTGCGGGCCAATTAAAATTGGACCGCTGGTCACGGGCCGTAGTCTGGACACCCCTGGTCTAGAGTTACATCCTGGGCATTTTTGTCTGCTATTGGAACATCACAGGCACAAGAGCTGTACCTCTGTAAAACAAAAATAGAGTATATTTAAGTCCTGCAATATTATGTTGTTTTTAAATCACTTATTTCTACTAAATCCAGTGCCGGCGCTCCACCCATGCAGATCACGTACTGTGTGTGTGGCCTCAAGTGAACCATGGGGGCACCAAAAAAGTCTGCCAAGCCTTAATACATACTTACAGTTTACTAGTCATATTATTGTCACCAGACTTTTAACATAAATTAAGTGCAATAGTCTGCCAAATCAAACACTAAAACACGTTAAAAGTGTGCTTAATTGTTCCTATAATGCTATTATGTGATTACAGCTCACATTTTAAATGTGTTTTTAGTATTTAATTGGCCAACACAATACACTTCATTTTTATTCATTTTTAAAAGCATAGTAAAAACTTATGACTGCTCAGTGCATACTCAGCATAATAGATAATTGATATGTTTTTTCAGGGCCAATTTCAATATTGTTTAGCAATTATCAAAAAATTATATTTGGGGGTAATATTCAATTATCATTAATGTGACATTTCAATGAAAATATCTATATATAATAGCTCTTATTCACAAAAAATTAAGATGAAAAAATTCAATAAAATTTTAATTTTTACTAATTAAATCCCCTATACATTTTATTTTCTGTTCTTTTTTTTATAAGTCCTTGACTGAACTGCAAATGAAGATCACCCTTAATGTATCTCTGATTGAAAAGCTGATTCACTGATTGATTCATTCTTTTGGTCCAAATTGAGAATCAGTGGCACATACTGGCTTCACAAAGCTATAACATTTAGCGAAGCAGACAACATATTTAATATTGGGGTAAAATGCTCTGCTCAGAGGACGACTCCAAATATTTTGCTTATGTGTCATGTTTGCTTCATTTTGAAACATGATTAGTCTGGGAAGAGGCCTAAATAGCATTGAGTAATGAACCCTCTGCTGGTAAGATCCATAAATATAATTAGAAGCTTCTGCTTGTATAATGGGAAATAAAGTGCTAGACAGTTGTCTTAAAGATCCCTTAATTGCTTTCTTTCTTTATTACCTGTGTATGAAGTATATGTTTATTAAACTAATTAAATTCCTCAGAGCTGTGGCCGACAGCACATAAGTATGATCTGCTCCATATGTTCCATTCCAGCCTGGAACTGAAGCAATTTTCATTTGCAAGCCATGAAACCAACCACTGTTCCATGTCCATCAGTCTTTTTGCCACAATTCTGATGAGGATTTCCTGTAGGCTAGGATTTTTACCACTGCTGGTTGCCCCGTCTGACCACATGCTTCCATACACCTTCAAATTCACTTCCTTCACTATGGTCATCTACCCCTCAGGTATGATCATCCTTGTGCATCTGTAGGAGCCTGAAATTATTACCTCCATAAACACATGAGGACTATTTTTTATTTGGGGAGCTTAATAGCCATTCATCTTCATAACCGCTTAATCCTGATCAGAGTCGTGGTGAGCCACTGGGCATGGGACAGGGCATACCACTATCTTAGCTATACCCAGGACAGGGTGCCAATCCATCGCTATCCACACTCACTCACACAAGGATAATTTAGATTACTTTAACATACTATTTTTACATTAAGATCAGTATTTTCCCACAAAAGTTTGTTATAAAATGATCCATTAGAGAATAAATGATATAAACATATGAATAAACTTATGCATTTATTTTTGAGGGCAGTTTTAAACATTTAGTGAATAAGACCTTATTAAACCACCTGATTCTGATGTAAGATTTTCTTTCAAATGTCATACTTTCTGAACATCTTAAGACTAAGTTTAATGATAATTCAAAATCTCCTAATAAGGAGCTGACATGAAACCCTGCATTCACTTGTTTTCTCAATCTGCTCTGCATCTTTTGCCTGCTGATGTGTTTCCTGCTGTGCATGCAAACTAATTCATTGATGCTGATATTTTCATGAGATTTCTAGACTAATTCAAATCATAAGATATTTCTACCCATATTATGTTCATTCCTGCTAAAAACTTGTCTGTAAGCCTACAGAGGACAGAAGTCAGTTAGCTTGCTAGTTAATGCTAGCTAATTTGGTTGACTAGCATGAGTTTAGTTGTTTTTTTCAGTTGACAGACTAATGATGTTAGGATGCTTGTTTTCACTGGAAAGCAATGTGGCTGCTGGCTACCTAGGTTACTCCATGTCTGACGGCAAGTACAATACTTACAAGTAATGATGTGACCCTCAAGTGGCCCCTCCATTCAGCTAATCAGATACTAGCATGCCTAAACCTTATCTTGGTGACAAAGCTTCTGTGTGGCACAATCTGAATTATCCACTCCAAGGATAATGTGAATGAATTTGCTCAAATATTGGTATTGAAAATTCCTTCAAGACAAAATATTGGTAAGAATGTCTCTACTGTCCATATGCAAACATATGCCTATAATGTCTGCTGGAATGTGTTCAGGTCACATATACAGGCTTTCAAACATTAAAGAGGACAGCGAGGAACCATTGAAGAACACCATTGATGTGATCCTGAAAAGCACCTGTTCACTCAATGTTCATGGAAGTAGAGATGACTAGATGAAGCTTTCCAAAGGTGTTCTTAAACTTGTATCACTAAAGGTTTTAAAGCAATTTCACATTAGTGACACCTAGTGGACAAACAGACAAACAGCAGCTACAAATATCAGTCCTGGAGGTGCTGAAGGAGGGTTTTGAGCTAAACTAGCCAATTCTAGTCATTTGAAAAATATGTTTTAATTCTTAGATTTATAATTAGTTACAGTACACTTTCAAATTTCAGACTGACGTTTGTGACTCACCTCAACCACCGCCAATGGTCAGCATCCACCTGTGGCCAGTCCACACCAGACCTCTGACAACACGTTAGCTTAGACAGAGAGGTGAAGTCAGTTTTTGAAGATGGAGATGAGCAGCAGTTGTAAATTAAGCCAGCAAATTAAACTAACTCCTCTCTCATTTAGAAGAAACTACCAGGAATCTTTTTCTGACCTCAGAGGATTGAGACCTTGATTTTAAGTCTCATTTGACAGTGACATTATTTATACAGTCCCAGACACAAAAGTGATTTATTTAAGGCAAACACATCAACAGTCAAAAATTCCAAGGTCAACACATTCCAACAGTTCAACCAAAATACATTACTCATTATTACTTTTCTGGTGCTTCTTGACGATGGGATCCAAAGTTCACGTGCCAATTTTGGCTTTGATATCTCAGTTTTGCCAATAAATAATCTTATTTACAAAAGCTTTTTTGATATTTGGTCTGAAGATAATCTACCAACCTTCATGAAGATTGTGCAAAATTAGTGATATTTTAGTGTAATTTATAAAATCCAACATCCACTCTGGTGGAGACCCATATACTAAAGGGTTTCAACTACAAAATGCCCTATTTTTTTTTTATTGGCCGTACTGTTCAACTTTGACCTGTTGGTGGCACTAGAGCACTCAGGGCTTGATATGAAACTTGATGAAAAGAATCAGGTGGCTGCCCCCTCTAGCACTTTAGAGCTCCATCTGGAAAATAAATGTGGCACAAAGGGAACTTTAGGGATTCCTGGAAACACCCTATTTGACTATCAAAAAGTGAGCTTTGTGTCATATAGTTAAACTAGTGGAATAAAACATAAGTACATTTTTGTCCAAAAACAGTGATCTATGAATTAGTGTAACATCACACTGAAGAAATAAGAACAATTAGTATAAAATTTGTGTTCATAATTTTATTCAAAAAAGTAACCTGTCATTAAATAAATTTTCATTACATGTAATGTGACATTTCAGGCCTTTTTATTTTAATGTTGATACTGTTTGCATTGTAATTTACTCAAACTTCAAATGAAATATTCTAATAATGAGATTCTTGATTTCTGATTTTCATTAGCTATAAGCCAAACTAATCACCAGTAAAACAAGGCTTGAAACACTGTATGTCACTTTACATTAACATATATAAAATACAGGGCTGTTTACATTCTTTAATTAAATTATGAACACAAACTTTTTCTATATATTCAAATTTTATTAGATGCACTAATATGTCGTTTTATACAGCTTTAAACTAATGTTGCAGGTCATAAACCCTTTATAGTTATTTATAGTTCATTTTATTTAAATGTTTTATAATTTTTTATGCATTATTTAATCAGGTTAGTGTAATTGGAATCACACATTTCTTTTACAATAGAAACCTGGCCAATATGGGAGCAATCCAGAATTGCTCAAATTTAATAAACACAAATGCATAAAATATCTACACAAAGACAATCTCAATTCTGTGGACTTCACTACAGCCTTTAAATCTTAAATTGACTCTGTAGCTTGTTCCAATCAGAAGGTGCACATAAACCTAAAGAATAGAGACTGTCTTTCCTTTGGGGCAAAACAAATCACAACAGATTGAGAGAATATATGACTAGCTCACTCATCTCTAAATTCTAAGATCTTGGTCTTGGCCATGTTCTCCCGGTTGACTCCACCAATGTCCTTTTTTACACAAAAAGAAAGCAAGCCTTGTTCTGTTCTAAAGCCTTAATAAAAGCTTCATTCTTTTTATTAAATGCTGGATATGTAACTTAAAAGACAATTTGTCAAGGGCTTCGAGAGGCTCAGCAGACAACGGCACTGACACTATGATCAGAGGATCACGGTCATGCTGCTTGCCGTGGGCATCTAGAGCCTATTCGTCTGCTTGCAGGCCCATCCATCCATCCATTATCAACCGCTTTATCCAGGGCCGGGTTACGGAGGTAGCAGTCTGAGCAGGGAAACCCAAACCTCCCTCTCCCCAGACACCTCAGCCAGCTCCTCAGGTGGAACACCGAGACGTTCCCAGGCCAGTCGAGAGACATAATCTCTCCAACGTGTCCTGGGTCTTCCCCGGGGCCTCCTCCCGGGGGGACATGCCTGGAACACCTCCCTAGGGAGGCCTCCAGGGGGCATCCGAAACAGATGCCCGAGCCACCTCAGCTGGCTCCTCTCGATGTGGAGGAGCAGTGGTTCTACTCCGAGCTCCTCCCGAGTGACCGAGCTTCTCACCCTCTCTCTATGGGAGCGCCCAGCCACTCTGCAGAGGAAACTCATTTCAGCCGCTTGTATCCGCGATCTCGTTCTTTCAGTCATTACCCAAAGCTCATGACCATAGGTGAGAGTAGGAACGTAGATTGACTGGTAAATCGAGAGCTTTGCCTTTTGGCTCAGCTCCTTCTTCACCACAATGGATCGCTGCAGCGACCGCATTATTGCGGAGGCTGCACCAATCCGTCTGTCAATCTCACGCTCCATTCTTCTCCTCACTTGTGAACAAGATCCCGAGATACTTGAACTCCTCCACTTGAGGCAAGACTTCTCCACCCACCTGGAGAGGGCAAGCTACCCTTTTCCGGTCGAGAACCATGGCCTCGGACTTAGAGGTGCTGATTCTCATCCCAGCTGCTTCACACTCGGCTGCAAACCGCCCCAGTGCATGCTGAAGGTCCCAGCTTGAAGATGCCAAAAGTACAACATCATCTGCAAATAGCAGAGATGAAATCCTATGGTCTCCAAACAGGACTCCCTCCGGCTCTTGGCTGCACCTTGAGATCCTGTCCATAAAGATTATGAACAGGACCGGTGACAAGGGGCAGCTCTGTCGGAGTCCAACATGCACCGGAAACAGGTCTGACTTACTACCGGCAATGTGGACCAAACTCCTGCTCCAATCATAGAGGGATCGGACAGCCCTTAACAAAGGGCCCCGGATTCCATATTCCCGAAGCACCCCCCATAGAATATCATGAGGGACACAATCGAATGCCTTGTCCAGATCCACAAAACACATGTGGACCGGTTGGGCATAGTCCCATGAACCCTCGAGCACTCTATGAAGGGTATAAAGTTGGTCCAGTGTTCCACGGCCAGGCCGAAAACTGCATTGTTCCTCTTGGATCCGAGGTTCGACTCTTGGCCGAATTCTCCTTTCCAGTACCCTAGAGTAGACCTTACCAGGAAGGCTGAGAAGTGTGATTCCCCTGTAATTGGGGCACATTCTCTGGTCCCCTTTTTTGAAAAGTGGGACCACCACCCCAGTCTGCCACTCCAGAGGCATTGTCCCAGACTGCCATGCAATGTTGCAGAGGCGTGTCAACCAAGACAGCCCCACAACATCCAGAGACTTAAGATACTCAGGACGAATCTCATCCACTCCCGCTGCCTTACCACTGGGGAGTTTGCGAACTACTTCAGTGACTTCGGCTTGGGTAATGGGTGAGTCCACCCCTGAGTCATCAGCCTCTGCTTCCTCAAAGGAAGACATGACAGAGGGATTTAGGAGATCCTCAAAGTATTCCTTCCACCGTGCGACAATATCCTCAGTCGAGGTCAACAGCTCCCCACCAGCACTGAAAACAATGTTGGTAGAGTACTGCTTTTCCCTCCTGAGGTGCCGGATGGTTTGCCAGTTTGATAGTCCTCCTCCATGGCCTCACCAAACTTCTCCCAGCTCTGAGTTTTTGCTTCTGCTACTGCCTGAGCCACAGCACGCCTGGCCTGCCAATACCTATCAGCTGCCTCAGGAGTCCCAGAGGCCAACACGGCCCGATAGGACTCCTTCTTCAGCTTGACGGCATCCCTTACCTCCGGTGTCCACCACCAGGTTCGGGGGTTGCCGCCACGACAGGCACCAGTGACCTTGCGGCCACAACTCCGTACAGCAGCATCAATGATGGAGACGGAGAACATGGTCCACTAAGACTCAATGTTCCCCGCCTCCCTCAGAAGTTGGTTGAAGCTCTCCCGGAGGTGGCGGTTGTAGACCTCCCTGACAGAGTGCTCGGCAAGACGTTCCCAGCAGACCCTTACAGTACATTTGGGCCTTCCAGGTCTGTCCAGCTTCCTCCTCTGCCAGTGGATCCAAATTACCACCAGGTAGTGATCAGTTGACAGCTCAGCCCCTCTCTTTACCCGAGTGTCCAAGACATAGGGCCGGAGATCAGATGAAACAACAACAAAGTCGATCATCGACCTCCGACCTAAGGTGTCCTGGTGCCATGTGCACTTGTGGACACCCCTATGCTCGAACATGGTGTTCATTATGGACAAACCATGACTAGCACAGAAGTCCAATAACAAAACACCACTCTGTTTCAGATCGTGGAGGCCGTTCCTCCCAATCACACCCCTCCAGGTGTCACTGTCATTGCCCACGTGAGCGTTGAAATCCCCCAGTAGAACAATGGAGTCCCCTGTAGGAGCACTTCTCAGTACCCCTCCCAGGGACTCCAAGAAGGCTGGATACTCTGTGCTGCCTTTTGGCCCAAAGGCACAAACAACAGCCAAAGCCATGTCCCCAACCCGAAGGCGAAGACAGGCAACCCTCTCGTTCACCGTGGTAAACTCCAACACATAGCGGCTAAGCTGGGGAGCTATAAGCACACCCACACCAGCCTGCCGCCGTTCATCATGGGCAACTCCAGAGAAATAAAGAGTCCAGCCCTCCATGGAGCTGGGTTCCGGAGCCCGTGCTGTGCGTGGAGGTGAGCCCAACTATATCTAGCTGGTACCTCTCAGCCTCCTGCACAAGCTCAGGCTCTTTTCCCCCTAGCATGGTGACATTCCATGTCCCAACAGCTAGCTGCCCTGTCCGAGGATCAGGCCGCCGAGGACCCCGCCTTCGGCTGCCACCTAATCCACACTGCACCAGCCCCTTACGGTTGCCTCTTTGGGTGGTGAACCCACAGGAGGTCTGGCCCACGTCACCAGTTCGGGCTGGGCCAGGCGCTTGCATACGAGCCCCAACCCCGGGCCTGGCTCCAGGGTGGGGCCCCAGCTGCGTCGTACCAGGCGATGTCACTGATTTTTTGGTTGGAATTTCCATAAGGGTTTTGTGAACTGCTCTTTGTCACCTAGGACCTGTTTGCCATGGGAGATCCTACAAGGGGCATAATGCCCCAGACAACATAGCCCCTAGGATCATTCAAGCACGCAAACCCCTCCACCGCTATAAGGTGGCAGTTCAAGGAGGGTCTGCTTGCAGGCATGTAATAAAAATGAGGAGGTGTCTGTCAGCTGATCCTTTAGAGCACACTGACTTTACATTCAAGGGAGACATGTTAGTCCTAGAGTCAGGGACAAGTGATTGGCAGAGTCCTATTGGATAGGTGGACTGATTGGTTACCACTACATTTAGGAGAAAAACTGGGTTAAAAAAATAGACAATTTGTCATTCTGTAACCAACTCAATTTGTTAACCATTTCTAGTAAATATTTCTAGGCACAGCCATGCCTTAGAGGGATCTGGTGTAAAGCACCTAACCTCCAACTGTTCCCCAGTCACCATGGACAGGGCTGCCCACCGCTTCAGCCACATGTTCTCACAGCCTAGTGTGTGTGTGTGTGTGTGTCACTGCACAGATGGGTTAAATGCAGGGTTCACATTTCATTTTGTGCATCACATCACATTGACAAAATGTTGAATCCAATCTAATAAGAATCTAATCTTTCTCAGACAGTACAGAACATTTTCTTGTTGGAAAAAAAAAGGTTTGTTTAGGAAGGTTTCTTTGCTGAAAACTTACATAAGTGAGCACTTGTTTATGACTTTTTGTAATGCTCTTATATTGTGCATAAATGTGTATTTTCTAGGTATTAGTAATGGCTTTGTTCTAACAGTGGCTGAATTGAAGAGTGGTTTTGACTCTAACATGTCTGTACTAGCTGAGATGATTCTCTAATGGAAACAAAGCACTGTTCTACATCGCACTGGATAAGAGCATCTGCCACATGCAGTAAATATAAATGTTATACCTACATTTAAGACAAGTTGCAGTTGACTTGATCAGTTACATGCTGAAGATACACAAACACTTTAACAGGGGATGCACAGAAGTAAATTAAATCTGCATTTGCAATATTCTGTTTGAGGCTATTTGTATGCAAGGTGAATAATAAAGGGCCCGGGACCAGGCCGTGTGGGATCCCCTTGTAAACCTATAGAGACAGAACCCTCTAGCTGCATAAGCTGTAGACTACCTATTATATCAGACAAGCCAGCTGCTGAAAGACTAAATAAAATATTATGATCAATCATATTAAATGCCTTGCTAAAACCAATAAAAATGGCAAGAGAACACTTCAAGAGCTTCAGCTATATCATTTACAACTTTCATGGTAGCACTATGTTTTTACCAAATCCTGACTAAAATACAGACCATATGGAATTCATATCTAAATTTTTTTTTTACTTATTCACTAACCAGTGATTCATGGACATTTGCCAGAAAAATTAGCTGTAATGTATATAAGATTACTAAGTATATCTAATATTTCTCTTTGTAACATATAAAAGTCTATTTTTAAGCCTATTTTTTCTTTTTCTTTCTGGATATAAATATTATGTAGCAAAAGTGACAGATAAATTCATACATTTTAAATTATATATATTTTCCCCCATAACAGATAACATTAATCTGCACCATCACCATCATACGTACAATGATCTGCCACAGGAATAAGATACTTTCTGTGGACAAACTTTAGAAATAATCAAACATTAAACAAAAACTGTGAAATATGCATAATGAATATAAGACATGAGAGCTTACCTTTTTGAAACAAATTATGAACATGATTTTTTAGATGCACTAGTTTATAGTTCTTTGATCAAATGCTATAAGTCAAAGAAATTTTTTATTAAGTATAATTATAACTTGTGACCCCACCAGGGAAAACCAGGCCTAAGTCACTGGGCAACTTATTGAGATATTGTGTTGATATTGTGTCACTCACATTAGCGACAAAACTTAGCCACTCTGTATTATTGCTGTAAATGAAAGAAAATCGTAGATATCAGATATTTATCGTAGTACATATTTTGATCAAAAACAAAACTTAAATTCACAAGAAAGTTGTTTTGAAAAAATATAATTTTGAAAAAATAAGAATGACTTTGACCTGGTTTTCCCTGGCGGGGTCACATTTGTTACATATGCCTACTATTCTCATTGGAGAAAGCCCATACAGTAGATGTCTATTTATAAAGCCTATTTTATGTTTTTACTTAGTTTAAGTAATTTTACTTAGTAAAAGTGTTTTATTGCAACATTTTAAATCCATATTTTTTATAACAGAAAATGTGCCACTGGAATAAGACACCTTCAGTATATGGAATTAACCCTTAGATGCGTAAGTGGGTCTTTTTTGACCCGGTGAGGTCATTTTTTTGCAATATCTTTGTAAAAAAATGTTTTTAAAATTTCATATTCCAGGTATTCCTCAAAAACCATGTTACTGATATCATGCAATTACATTTTTTGTAAATTGAATTTTTTCAATTACTACCCCAAACCTCAGTAAGTGGCCCACTTCATAAATGACCCACATTCATTTCCTATGGAATTTCATGGGAACTTTTGTTTCTTATCAACTGTCAGGAACATATATTTATAGATGTATATTCACTCACTCACAGACTCATTCACTCACACTCTCACACACACACACACGCTCACTCACATAATGGACGTTGACATTGTTCCATTGCTGTTGTGAAATTGTCATTTCATTGTTTTAAAAATTTTCTAAAAATGTTTAAGTGAAAAATAAAAATATTTCAAACAAGAAATCATTATTGTGTGTAATAAAACATAGTACAAATTAGAATATAAATTATTATTTTGAGTCAAAATGACAAAAGTGGCATGAAAACACACTGATTCTAATATGGGTAAAAAAAGACCCACTTATGGAAGAGTGTAGGTTCCAGTCACTCACGCATCTAAGGGTTAAGAAAACAAGTTTAGAAATGATCAACATTAAAATAAAAAGCTTGAAATGTGTCACGTGTAATGAATATAAAACAGGACAGTTAACCTTTTTAATGTAATTATGAACACATTAACTTTGTCGCCATAGTCTAGTGCTGTGATGTTGCACTGTAAATGGGTACTGTAGCTTTAAATGAGCTCTCCAAGGTAAGTAGGAAGGCCGGGGCTGCGCGAGAGCGTGAAAATTGTGCGCGCTCCCGTGCCGTGTGGACACTGAACGGTTTTTTGTTTTTTTTAATAAATAATTTCTAATAAAGCACTCTTCAGAATTATAGAGGATGCCTGTCTCACCGCTGTACAGGTATGGACGTGGCTCATTTTGTAAGCTAATGTTTTAAATGTTTTATAACCGTTCAGAGATAGAAAAGGTGGGGGTTTATTTTTCATCCAGATGAAAAAATTCGCCGGCATGAAGTCGAGAGAGGCCCGCGGGACTTGTAGCCCAAGACGGCGCGGTGGAGAACCGGAGAACGCTCGGAGATCTCAATTTCGTATCTTCTTACACCTATTTTTTGTTTGTGATCGGCGTTTTCACTCTTACATTTCCTTATAAAACGGCAAAACCTTGTCCGGGAGAGCACCGTAGGGCGAGAACGGTAGCAGCGCCGTGGCTGGCCGGCCGGAAGCGCTCTCTCTGCGGTGTCTCTTAGCGCTGCACGCCGGTGGATGGTGCAGCTCGCGCCGCTGTAGGAATCCGCGGACAGGCGGCGCCTCAGCGGGTCGGCATACTCACGAAACGTGAAAACAACAAAGAAAGCCGTGTTTATATCGACAAATACTTGGCTTAACACATAACAGAGGTACTCTACGTATGAAACCTTTCTTAGGTTTGTAATACGGAGGTATTTTGTACATTTTGTACGTTTTTCCTCTTTTCGGGGGAGGAGGCGACACTTGGTCGGTTGTAGCCGACATGCTAACGGCTCCTTCACTAACAACCAACACAATGTAGCCACCGTACAGTTAATGGAGGATAAATCTGAACTTGTTCTATATTTAAAACTATTTTCTCAACCTCACAATCAACGTGGATACAATATATAACTAATGTTATGATTTATTGTCAACAGACTACGTTTAATCCCTGCATTTTACGCTAGTTTAACCTTTCGTTTTGCTGATTTCTGTTCAGGAGACAGAACCGGTCTGACACACCTGCTGGTCCGGGACACGCGAGGAGCACGTTTTACTAATTAGACGACTGAGACGTCACGTTGTTGTTGTTGTTGTGTTTACTGAGTGAAACGTATACTGTAAAGTTAGAATTAAGACTAATCAGTTGATATCAAATACACAATCACAATTATTTTCTTCATTATCAATATCACAATAAAAGTTTTTTTAAGGTATAATAGTGTATACTGGTGCATTTAAACAATATAATATCACGGAAAAGATCATTTGTGTTCATATATTACTTAAACAAGTAATCAGTATAACTTATAACTCATTACCAAACTTCCATGTGTTGTGACATCACAACAACTTTTTGGTAATCTGGAACACTACACTGAGGGATCGTATCTCAGGCCAGAAAAAGTGGATATTGGCCTGAGTGGATATAAAAGTGTATAATATGTGTAATAAATACAAATGGGGCAGTTTATGTTTTAGAATTAAATTAGTAACATAAGTGAACTATTTACCAATGTTCTAATTTTTGGAGATGCTCTAGTTCATTGGTAAATGGGATGCAGCATGATTGATCGTCGTGATTATCTTGTTTTCATAATTGTTTGAAGTGACTGTGAATACAATTTTATTATTTGCCCACTGAGGCCCAGCCATATTTACAATTCTCTTTTTAATGAGCATTACATAGCGTGTGCGCCAGCATAACCTCTGTGCTACTTTAATATTTTAAATCAGCCATTGACCACTTACAACAGAACATGTTCTTGACAGCAAATTATTTTTGTGCACTTTGTAAAAGACTTTTGTCCATGTAATTTATATTTAATTTTTTTTTTATTTGGAGAACAAACATGAACATATTATTATTTAAAATGCATAGAGATCACCATATGAGTGCTCCAGTTCAGGACGTTAAAATGACTAACTCAGGGCAATCAAACATCCATGTGTTATGACATCACAACTGCAATTTATTGGTAATTTAGCACACTACATTCAGTTGTTGGATCTCTAGCCAGAAAAAAATGTGGATATTCAAGAAAACATTCTTGGCAAAAATAGGTTTGAGCCTAAATTTTAGAAATCAATTGCAATTTAAATCTCAGTCGAAATATTAGTCTAAAAAATTGCAATTACATATTTTCCTCAAATCATTCAGCTCTATCATGGGGTCATTTTAGTGTGAACTTGTAGAGTTTTTCTAAGTTACAAAGGAATAGCCCCTTACCCTAAGTATAGTCACCAAAGATGTTTGGTGTGTGAAGGTTGCTTGCCTTGGGCAAAGTAGCTGACAATTTTATTCTGTTACATTAACTTTGGAGCAGTGCAGAACTACATATACAGTCTTCAGTTACCTGAACATGAACAATTTTATGACACATTTTATTTCTGAAAATCAGTAACCATGTTTCTTTTTTCCAGGATGTGACCTGCTTGGAGGCTGAGCTCTCCCCCCTTGCCCCCTACCCCTTCTGCTCTGGACTAGAATGTTTCTGAAGACTGTTCCTCCGGTGGTGGCAGTTCACTCAGAATGGAGTACCGGTAAAAGCTTCAGCCTCCCGCTCTGCTTCAATGACAGTGCTTCAGACAGTGACTTCACCTCCAGTGGAAACCCCATCCCTCACAAAGTCCAGATGATCATAGACAGCCTTCGCAGCACACAGTCCTCAGACATGAGTGACGAGGTGCAAGCTCGCCCACAGTCCGGTCTCGACCTGCCCAGGCACACGGACCGCAAGGTCAACTCTCGCCACTCCGAGGCAATAGCACGGTCCCGGAGGACAGCATCGGACTGCAGCAAGTGTGAGGCAGCTGGCTCGGATGCTAGCGAAGGTGCAGACAGCGATGATTCTGTGGACCGAGGGATTGAGGAAGCCATCCAGGAGTACCTAAAAGAGAAAGTGGACCATAAACACAAAGTGGAGCCAGTGACAAGTCCACTACACACCTCCAAAGTCCAGCAGAGAGACCTTGGAATTCCACACCCCTCTAAACAGCTCACACATTCCAATGGCAATAATGTTCTCACCACTAGTAACCACTTCCAGAAAGGTTCAAAAGGAGTCCAGCCCTTGGTGGCTTTAAAGAAGAAGAAGAAGAAGCCGCCAAGCAAAGAGAACCCCTTTAGAAAATTGGATGCAGCCGAATCTTTGCCTGCAAAAGCTCCACCTTCTTCCAAAGTACATAAAGCTTCCTCTTCTTGTTCACCACGTGCGGATAGAACACCCCCTCCCCTCCAAATAAAAGAGGAGGAGGAGTTTTTGGACTCGAGCAGTGACGATGGCATTGAAGAGGCCATTCAGAAGTTCCAGCAAGAGCAGAAGGACCGTCATGACAATTTGCATGTGAGAGAGGCGTCAGACTCCAGCAGTGATGATGGTATCGAGGAGGCTATTCGACATTACCAGCAGGAAAAACAGAAGCAGGAGAAACACAAACTTCACCCAAAACTCACTCCACTAGTGACTACTCAGCACAGCAAAGTTTCTACCCTTGTGGCTACTGATCATGCTAGTGTTCAACCTTGTAAAACCTTGCCCAAGAAGAAGAACAGCAGCAGCAACAACAGAAAGAAAAGTGCAGCAGTTGATAAAGAGGTGAAATGTGTTTCACCCAAAGTGCTAGCTGTAAGCCAGTCTGTCAACATGTCGCCTTCATATTGCTTCAAGACTCGGGGAGATGCTGCATGTTCCGTTAGAGCTGAAGAGCCAGCAGCTGAGCAGCACATCCACTCCACCCTCACCGTCAATACTACAGCTGAGCTCATGTGTGCCGAGGCGATTTTGGACATCTCCAAGACTGTGATGCCTGCAGCATTTGTGTCCAACTTGAACCTTGTCAAAGCCAATGAAGCAGAAATGCAGCCGCTCTTTCCCACGATTGTTCCACCACAACCAGACGAAAAGAGTGATGAGAGTTCTGTAGACAGTGAAGACGGGATTGAGCAAGAGATCCGCAAGTTTCTGGAGCTCAAAGCTAAGATGCATGAACAGCTCCCAACAGCTGCAGGACCTGTAGCTACTGGTGGACCCATTGCTCCTAAAGCATCACAGAAGAGGAAAGTTGAAGATGATCAGAGCAAAGCGAAGAGACACTCACTCTCATGGAAAAGAAAGCGCAAAGATGAAGATGGCAGGAGTAATAAAAGAGAAACTGTTGAGGATATTGTTAAAGAGGAGCCTGAAAGTCTCAGTGATGCTTCACTCATTACACCCTCACAGAGATGTAGCCCGGTTATAGTGAAAAATAGCCAGTCCAAGCAGGATTCTCCCCTTCACAGACTTCCAGAAACATCTATAAGCAAGGACAAAGGTTCTAGCTGTGGTTCAAGCAGCCCCACAAATGCTTTGAGGCCTCTGGCTGGCCTAGAGAGGAATTTCAGCAGTGATAAGAGCAGCTCACTGGACAGTGATGAAGATCTTGATGCAGCAATAAAAGATTTGCTTAAGACAAAGAAACGGGTTAAAAAGAAAGTGAGAGATATGAAACTCAAGGCGCGAAAGAGACTTAAGTTTGGACAGCCAGCGGCCCACGAAATCTTTAAAAAACACAAACCTGTCATTGAGCAGAAAAATGCTCTCACGACCAAACTTGTAAAACCCTGCACTCAGAAAAGCAGTAAAGAGCTGACAGGCCTGACCAGGCATGATAAAAGTGCTAAACCCAAAGGCCTGAAGCAGCATCAGAGCATTAAGGATCCTAAGGCCTCCACACTGAGCTCAGAAGTGAATCAAGAGAAAAGTACTGGGAGCAAAATAGCAGCAAGTCCTCAAACTTCTGTCCATGTGGATGAAGACAGCAGCTCTGTAGACAGTGATGACAGCATTGAGCAGGAGATCCGCAGGTTCTTGGCTGAGAAAGCAAAAGTATCAGCTATTCCAGTGGCAACAGTAACCGAGGAACCTGCTTATACTGTTGGTGGGTTTGGAGGCCGAGAGATTAATGCAGAGGAACTGGAGGTGGAGAATGAGTCCTCACTTGCTAGGCCACAGAGTCTGCAGAGAACTGACCCACAGCTGGAGGAGGAGCGACCACAAGAGACATCGTTAGCAACTGTGTCGAGACTTCCTGATGCCAGTGCAGTAACCACTGAGAGACAAGCTTCCTTGCCTCAAACTGGTTGTTGCATTATCCGAGAAGGGAGGACTGGTGGACAATTGGCAAGGACCTTGGAAGAGTCAAGGAACATCAGCTTAGAAGCCTTGAAGGATCGGGCATCCTTCAGAGAGGATCCTTTTGTTCTGGCCATGACCAGCCCAAAGGATACCCAGTGCCAAGTCCAGCACCAGAATCTCTTTCTGATGAAGCCTGAAAACTGCAGTATGAGTGATGTTAGGGAGCCTCCAGTGGACTTTAGGGACTTACCAGTTAGCATTCAGAACAGGAGTAGAATCCCTCTAAAAGAGGTTATAAGTGCTGTATGTCCTTCCCCACCCCCCATAGTCCCACAACCCTGCTTCAACTCCCCCTCAGAGACACGTATGGTTGCTAGAGGAGAATGGATGCCCTCTGTAAACCCTGAAAGCAGGACGGATTCATTTTACTTGCACAGTCGGGTAAAAAAGAGACCACAGGACCAAGCAGCTCAACTGTCCCCATGTGTTCCTCATGGCCCTTCCACTCATTTAACGCCTACCACCAGACAGTTGTCCTCAAACCCCCAACACTTGTGCCCTCATCTGCCCAATAACCCTACTCACCTGTCATGTGTACCCCTCCCACCAGCCTTGTCTCAACCGCTAATTGCAGCTAGCGTAGTTCGTCTGCGGAGAGACCAAGCCGCAGTTATCCCGCTTTCGCCGCACAAAACCAACCACCTTCAGCTTAGAAACAGGCAGGAGGAGTCAGTGAGGGAGAGGCAGAGGGAAAGAACAAGTGATGGTAAAGAGGAGGAAGAGGATGAGGAAAAGTTCATAGATGAGACAGATGTAGAGTCAGGTGAGGAGAGGAGAGCAGAACAGCAGAAGACAGATAAGAGGCAGCCACGTACCAGCCAGTGAGTACAGACAGATCCTGTCTATCTCTCTCTATCTGTGTCTATCTCTATATCTTTTTCTCTGAGAATTGAAAATTCTAATCTGCAGAGGACCAGAACAGACCCGTGCATTTCTATCCACTTACAGCAGTGATTCCCATCCCTGGCCCCGGTGTTCTTGTTCTACACATTTTAGCATCTTGCTCTGCCGTTGCCTTAATGTCCTAAATGGGCTTGTTAATGAACTATCTGATGTCAGAGGAATGAAAATACCGCCTTGACTTTAGGCCTGATAGAGAAACTTGCTTATTTCTGGACATTGGTGCTGATAAGAATGAGATGTAACTATGTCACTACCATAGCCATTTTATTTACTATCCAAAACTACCAGTAAACCAATGTATCCATAAATATTTTGGTGTAATTGCATTCTGTGAGGTAGCTTTTTAGAGGAAGACATCTGGTTCCTTCCACCACAACTGTAAGGAAATGGAGTTGTATCTCTAGAATGGAACATTCCACTCTGAGTAAGAATTTGTTTACATCTTTTATATGTAATCATGCAGAAATTGTACAATTTCAGTGGAAGTCCCCATTAAATACTGATCTGGCTAGTTTTGTGAGAGGCACGCTAGGATTGAGAATCACTGATTCACAGAATATCATTCAGCAAATCAGCTTCTCACAACAAGCATTTGAGTCAAGTTTTCAGGCAGCTTCTGGTTGGAATGAAAGCTCTGGGTTCATTCTGGGTCTGTGCAGATGAAATTTGCAAGGTTTCCCTCGTCTGCATTATTAGGGTGAGTCACTTTAGCTGTAGACATGCTACAATACACACGCAGCCACCTGTTCTCTCTCTCTTCAAATCCGTTTGCGATTGTGTTTTGGGTTTTTGTACATTATGGATCGAAGGGATTGTTGTGTAGGACTTCAGAGTGTTCTACAGTTTTCTTTTTATAAATATCTCTCTATATATATGTTTGTACATTTCTGAATATATTTAAATGCACTCATGATGTCATTAAGAGATTGAACTTTTTTTTTTTTTCTGCTCTGTGTTTT
This sequence comes from Crenuchus spilurus, assembly GCA_036984385.1. Taxonomy (NCBI): domain Eukaryota; kingdom Metazoa; phylum Chordata; class Actinopteri; order Characiformes; family Crenuchidae; genus Crenuchus; species Crenuchus spilurus. The sequence continues at coordinate 7,869 of BRDA01004014.1, read as the reverse complement.
CAGCATCAGCTGTTATAAATAATCCAAGGTTTGTTCTTTTTCATTTTTTTACCTTTTCAGATACATGTTAATTTGTTTATTTCAGTGTGGACAAAAAAGGCAGTGATCAGAGTGAATTCAACAGTGTTTTGTTTCGTAAGACGTGAAATCCATGAATTATGCTCTTGGCTTTGATCTGCAGCAGGAAATCTGCATCGTTCCTTACTTTCCCCAACAAAAAGGAATAAAAATAGGATAACTGTCTGTCCGTCATTAAGGTTGTGTTGTTTAGAGTGAAAATGTTAAGACTGAATTGCCTTTGTACAACACATGCACATGTTTTGCCTTTTTCAGGAACTGAAAGTAGTTATTCTGGTGCAGGAATATCTTTAGCTGAAAGCTGAGATCACTCCTGTATGTGCTAGAGAAGTGATATCTGATTGTATCTCACTCTAGACACCTACATGGGGTGGGCAATATGGTAAAAATGTATTTGACATTTTCACATTTGATCGTTTTGTTTTTCTTAGGTTTAATAAAATGAGCACCATTACATACAAATTGCTGGATTAAGTCATTGAGATGAATTATGATCTCATATTAATAGAATCCAGTTGGTCAGTGTTTTTTCAATACCAGCCATGTCCATATATGCTAGAGTACTGATCATGCTTTTTCTTAACAAAGTGTTAAGTGAACAATTGAAACACACTATTGCATCTGTATAAACAATTCTAGTGAAGATTCAGAGAATTTTCAAATCTGAGATGACCGACAATTAACAAAAGATGGAAGCTGATACCCATACCATGCTGATAATTTAAACCTACAATTTTAATATAATGTAAATTCATGTTTAATGGCTACTAGTGACATTACAATCAGAGTGGCCAGCAGAGGTCACTGTGGAGTATCAGCTGAGAATAGGACAAACTATAAAATTTTTATAGTTATCATTCATTTTAATAACAATATCAGCAATATAACTTTTCCTTTTATCAAATGTGACCCAAACAGGGAAAGCTGGATCAAAGTCATTTTGTTTTCAAATATGAGTTATATACATATTTGTAAAGAGTACTGTTAGAGGAAGCCTCACACAAAGTTTCAGCTGATTATCTCTTATACTTTCCCAGATATAACATTCTGAGAAATAGCATACTGAAACTCAACTCAGTTTATTTGTGTCACAAGACATTAATATACCAGAAACGCTTAAAAGTTTATCAAAATAAATCCAAAAATAGCAGAAATGAATACTGAAAGATGATGCTGGCTAAAATCGCTGTGTTTACATCAGCTGAAGACATCTGACCTGCCCACGTTTAGTGGATGGATACATGAGCTCAAACACATTTCTGCAGTGAAAAGAAGTAGTTTAGGAGCTGAATGACACCCAACAAACTTGTGTACATCTGTGGTATAAGTAGTTCTACATCAGGAGTCGAGCGGTCACGGAAACCCGTTTTTCACGTACAATCTGCAAATTCGCCAAACGGCTTACTGTACAAAAACACATTTTTTAGTGAATTTAAGTTTTGTTTTTGATCCAAATATGTACTATGATAGATATTTGAGACTTTTATCTTTCATTTACAACAATAAAACAGAGTGGCCAAGTTTTGTCACTGTGAGTGACAGGCTGAACAACACAATATTTCAATAAGTTACCCGGCGACTTTGACCTGGTTTTCCCTGGCAGGGTCACATATATCAGCTGCCAATATATCAAGTATACCTATCCTTAAATATCAATGGGCCTTATTCACCAATATCTATATATTTAAATAATTATATTGCTTGCGCATTGCTTTGCAATGCGCAATGTACTGTTAAATCGTTTTTCATATATTCTTCTTCTTCTTCCGGATTTTTGATGCGCTTCTTGTCCCGCAGTTTTTGAGATATCGACACCGTTCCAACTCCAGATTGTTCGGTCCGATTGTGTGATCTGGGCTTATATACAGAATTTTGATCGGATTTGCGGTTTTCTTAAAAACTTCCTTAATCTGGGATTTTTTTCCCATAGAGAATGAATGGGGAGCAAAAATGCATGCTCATCTACTGTACTTCTGCGTGACCGACTTGCACCATTTTGGATACACTATATCAGGGCAGGCCCCTGAGCACAAATTCACTGTTGTTTTGACCCGCACTCGTTTATTTGTCATTTTATTGCCATCCCTTTTTCATCCCATTGACCTCCATTCATTTTTGGCCATACAAAATTCCAGGCTTCCATTTGCGCGACAACCAAAATTGATATACTACATCATGGCAGGTAACAGAGCTCTAGACCAAAGCCATACTGACCCGCACTTCTTTTTTTGTCATCTTTTCTTCCCTCGTTCCTCCCATTGACTTCCATTCATTTTCACATACACTCAAGCCACAGAGTTTCTGTGTCCCAACAGCCACCAACATTCATGTACTCCATCAGGACAGATGGTTGCCATAGCAATGGCCTTGGGGCCCATAGCAATGGCCTTGAGGCCCCTAGCAATGGCCTTGGGTCCCATAGCAACGGCTTTGGGTGCCACAGCAACCGCTTTGGGTGCCACAGCAACCGCTTTGGGTGCCACAGCAACCGCCTTGCGGCCCATAGCAACGGCCTTGGGGCCCCTAGGAACAGCCTTGGGACCCATAGCAACGGCCTTGGGTGCCATAGCAACCACCACAAATACCAAAGCATCACCTTACAAACGAACTGGGATACCTTAGCTTGTGGGCCATGTTAGCAATGCGCAATATCCCGTGTTTCCTTCAGGAAATGCACTTTTCTAGTTTATATAATAAAGTTTTTTAAATATTATTGTAATTTAAGTCCTATAATATTATGACTATAGAATTGAAGAAAAGCCATTAACCAGTTTTTACACAAACATGTGAGCACCCGTGTGTGTTTGTGTGTGTGGATTCTTCTCTTACCTACAATAAAAAAAAAAACATTTCATGATAGTTCTGTATGTAGGTTGAAAGACAGTTTCTTGTTAAGAATATTTGGTGAATGAGGCCCGTAAACAACTCTATAATGGGACAAAACATCACCAAAACAACTCCTCCAGATGTAAAGACAGACATTTTTAAAATTGTTCTCAGTAAGTCATACTGTGTCCTAAACCACATCCACTAGTCTGAGAGACCTTCATTAAGATCTGGATGAGCTTTAAGTGAGTTCAGGTATTTTCAGACAAATGACAGGGCTGTTTAGGTGGTTGTTGAGTTCTAGTGCTTGTTAGCAACATCAACCATGTCTTGGCAGGTTGACTACATAGAGAAATGTGTTTTCATGCTTCTTTTAAAAGCTAATGTTTAAAATGATCTCTTCCATCTAACGTATTCTGATCTCAGATCAGCTCCATCTCTACAAAAATATCACAGTGACAGTTAAATATTATATTGCCCACCCCAATTTTTATACCTCCTTCATCTCTGCACTATGCTTCAGCTCCTTCATGGAACTGGAGGATTGTATCTGATTATCAGGTGCTTCTTCACGCTTTACACCACTGAGAGCTCAGAAACTGGATGGGCAGGTAACTGAAGGAAATCAGACATGTTAGGCTGGAGTTGGAGAAGCCTTCTGCAGAACATCTAGGAGTAAGAGTGCTTTGTAATATGTGACAAGGCAGGTAATTTATCAAAACTTCACCTGCAAATGTGTTGCTTCATAGATCTGAGATGTTTGAGATGGAACAAAATGTATAATGCTGGTATAAATACAGTTTAACCTTAAGTGAAAATTTTGACTCATATTTGTTTAAAATCCCATTTGACCTAATAAAAACTTTTTCTTTCAAAAAAAATCTTCAAATTAAATGATGTTGAGCTTCAGAATTTGGAGATTGGACACAATAGTTAGATTTTGCCACCATGCTAATGCTAACTCAAATGCACAAATTAATACTTGATGTTACTATGTTATCAGATTAAAATAAATCTGAAAGAAAATCTGATTATAAACAAATATCTTACTCTAAATTACGGTTAGCTGTACTATACAGTTTTAGTGTAGTTTAAAAGTTGATTTTCACAACAGCTTGTCTGAAGCATCCCTATGTCCTGTGCTAATGTTCTCCAGAGTGCCTGTGTTACCATATTCATTAAACACTTGGTTCTGCACTGCATGCTTGTTTTCACTGCTCTCTTAGAGCTGGTAACGTGGACTTAGACTAAGCCTAGTCATAGACTAACCTACATTGTTAATGATTGTAAAAAAAATGTTTAGGCTTAATCTGTGTCTTAAGGTGCTAGTTCATCAAAAACATTGAATGTCATGGAAAAAGTTCATTTGTGATCATCATTTAATTCAAAAAGGTCAACTGTCATAGTTCGTTAAACTTAAAGTGACATATTTCAAGACTTTTGTTTTATACTTGTTTCTCATGGAAATCTGACATCCAGACCTTTAAATAATTTGAATATTTCATTTCAGCTTTGAATAAATTACTGTTCAAACAGTATCAGTATCATGTATGTCACTTTATGTGTAGTGAATATGAAATATCACAGTTTACGTAATTTCATAATAATTAAACTGTAAACACAAGTTTTTCAGATAATTCTAACTTTTGAAGATGCACTATTTATATGCAGTAGTACAAAATCTAATTTTAACTTCCCCTTCACTCAAACATGTTTGGTGCCTGAAATGTACTACTTTAGTTTATTTATCATGGTGCTACAATGCTATTGTAGCTAACAAGTAATGGAGGTCTGTGTCATAATATTTTAATAACATATTTTTGTTTTAGCATGCAGTTAACACCATGCTAGCTGGTGGGGTGTAAGGTCCAGTGCAAAACATTTCTTGTAAATCTTCGTACATATCTCCAGTTTGAATTAAATGTGTTTATGTCTTCAATGTGTTACAGTCATGAATTCTAATCAGGCTTGTTATTTCAAGGTCTGCAGTTCAGCTACAGTCATTTAAATCTTTTTGTGAAGGGATCACAAAGTGGGTCAGTATCTCTAATATGTCTTATTATGAGAGTGCTTTAAGTAGGCATTGACCAATTATAACCCCTGACCGATAAATCTTTGTGATTATTTGAGACTCCTAAACTTTGTTTCCATGCTGATATTTTTTATCGTGCATATCTGACAAAAAAAATCTTGAGTCCAGTGCCCTGCCCACAGCACTGTTTGATTGGTAGAAATGTGAATCGCATGTTGAGTAAATCCAATCAAACACGCTTTTCAGTGTTTTTACAGCTGTCTAAAGCTCAAAGCGTTTTGTATTCCTAATGATCTAATATTAATTTATGTAAGCTGTCAGTAACAGCTGCATCCTTGTACATTTTCACACTACAAATGTCACATTTTTGGTAAATGAATATCAGTCCCAAATATTGATTGTTGATTTTCTTTATTATTATACATTTATTAATTAATTAATCACTATTTGTATCAGCTGACCTCTAGTTTTATAAAACTATTCATCCAGTTTCTAAACTTTTTTTTTTTTAATCTACTGAAAGTGTTTTGTTTTCCATTGGCAGATTATTGTACTTGCATGTGATTGTGATCTGTAATTGGAATAAAACACTTTTACTAGATATCACTTAAAACAAGTAAACATAAAAATAGGCCTTACACATAGAATTGAATACTCATGCAATGATAAAAATGAGATATACTGAGTCAAAAGGTTCTGACCTGCAGCATTACATAAACAACCATATACAAATGTTACAGAAAGGTCTTTTAGGGGTTGCTCAGATTGTCGCACCAGCCGAACCCTTAAAAGTTTCTCCAGGAATTCGTTTATTGAGAATCCTTAAAATACTTTGAAGAGCACTTTCTTTATAGGTTCTTGGAAGAACCCAATCTGGTTTAAAAACAAGTGGTTCCTCAACAAATCATAATTTCATTTTAAGAATCATAAATCATAAGTAAAGAATCTTTTTTGAAAAACCCTTTACTTTAAAAGTGATTGAAGATGTTTTCACTTGCCAGGATTTCTTTTTAATTGTTTTCAGTTTTTATAAACTGAGAATGTATAAGTATTTTTATAACAGATGATAAGTGAAATCTTTAAAACCCACATGAGGGGAACTGGTATCCATCTTTCAAGTGGATCCCTCTGTTCTGTTGTTCTGTTTGTATTTTTGTTTAGAAATCTCTTTGTATTCTTGTACAAACTGTCAGTACCATGTTGTATATACTGTATATTGTTTTCTAACCCATCATTAAAAATGTTAAAATGTTCTACTGGCATGAAAAATGACAGGGATTTTTTTTTATTAATGTTGTATCTCACTTGCTTCCGTTACATAAACATTTGCATTAACCACTTGGTTCTCATTTGTTTCCTTCTATTTGTTTTGGCCAGTCATGCATGGTGTTTTTTGTGCGTGAGAGGAGTGTTATTTATTTGGGAGCATAATTCGATGTGAAGAAGCCAGCGGTGCCAGTTTTCACTTTTTTCCATAAAATTCTTCCCCTGGTTTATAAAGAGGCCAGAACTGTATCATTAAAATTTCAATGAAAAAGTGTAATAAAGATTGACTTTCAAACACCTGCCTGTGTGTTCTCTCAGACGTTTCTCTGCTTACCTCAAATACAGCCATTCAGGTAAGACCTGCTTTCCCCCTCCGACTTCTTCATTAGTTTTAGACTTTAACTGTGAGGCTAATGTAAACCAATTAGAATGGTGTTAACTGCATGCCTGAATCACCACTCATCTCAGACTGTGATGAGATGTTCCGTAAAACTTTGGAACCTTTTCCAGCCTGATGAGTATCAACAATTCTTTTGAGGGCCTCGAAAATCTACTTTGATCATGCCATAATACACTTCCACAAATATCTTTTGAAGATCTCTGAACAGGGCACCCACTGCACAGACGTTCACTGTTAACTGAATACCTGACTGAATCATTACAGAGATTCAGGAAATAAAATTGTTGTTAAAGGAGTATTCATGTATATATATATATATATATATATATATATATATATATATATATATATATATATATATATATATAATGTAATGATATAATATATAATGAAGAGAAGTCAGTGTACAGCTTGTATTGCAGTATAGATCTACTTTCTTCTAAAGATAACTCAAAACATAGCCATTAATGTCCAAATAGCTGACAACACAAGTTAGTACACAGTACAGCTCACAGTGAAAATGTCCAAATTGTGCCCATAGTGTTAGTATTTTTGTTTGACCACCATTTTTATCTAGCACTGCCTTAACCCTATTGGGCATGGAATTGGCCAGAGCTGCAAACACTGTGTGAGCTTGGCCACCATGCTCTAGCTCAGCTTCATGGTGCTAGCAGTCTTCTTACAGCCTAGGCCACCTTAGTGAAGAGCAACAATTCTATTTGTCACATCATCAGAGAGTTCTTTGCCGTGAGGTGCCATGTTGGATATCCATTGCCAGTATGAGAGAACTGTACCCAAAGTACCAAATTTAACAGCCCTGCTCCCCATAGATAATGGGAAAAATATAAGTCTAATGAGTCACATGACACCAGGGAGCGACAAGGACAAAATTGGGCACAATTTGGAAATGTTCACTGTGAGTTGTACTCACTTATGTTGCAGCTATTTGGACATTAATGGTGTGTTGAGTTATTTTCAAAAGACAGAAGGCTAATTTGTCCCGATTGACTGACTTCCAGTTCTATACAATATGAATGATTATAAAATTGTGGGAAAAAATGAGCATCATCAATAACTAATCCAGCAATATGCACACTGTATGTTTGTGTTTTGCTGCAGTTCATCCACCTCTATTGATCCAGTTGAGCAGCTGAACACCTACATCACCCTTGACCAGTGTTGGGAATAACGGCGTTACGTAACGACGTCATTTTGTCAGTAACGGGATAAAATAATTAATTACTTTTCCTGTCGTTATAACGCCGTT
>BRDA01004012.1:86669-103838 GCA_036984385.1 Crenuchus spilurus | reverse complement strand
CGTTAACGAAATTAACACAGCTTTTGTCACCTTCATTCACCTGGAAATACCTCCACACCGCTGACATAGCTGCTCCTTCTCTACTACCGGGCTGGATAAAGTCACGCTGCCGTTAAGTGGCTTGTTCAGCTCGGCTACGGTACGTAGTCATCGTCTTCTTTTTTTAATTTTTTTTTTTTAATTTTATTTAATTTTATTTATTTATTTATTTTGTGGCGCAAACTAATACTGTCTGTTAGAAGGAAACGAAGCTCCCATCACGCTGGTATCGGATCCTGTACTATCGGAGCACTTTTATGAATACGAGTACAAGTACGCGCACGTGGTATCGGACAGATACCCGATGCTGGTATCGGTATCGGGCCATCCCTAATACTTGGTCTTTTATTTATTGAGGAAAATGATAAAATCTGACATATTTATGAGTGGCAAAGTATGTGAACCTCAAGGATTAGCAGGTAATTTGAAGGTGACATTAGAGTCAGGTGTTTTCAGTCAATGGGTTGACAATCAGGTGTGAGTGGGAACCCTGTTTTATTTAAAGAACAGAGATCTATCAAAGTCTGCTCTTCACAACACGTTTGTGGAAGTGTATCTTGGCTCAAACGAAAGAGATTTCTGAGGACCTCAGAAAAAGAGTTGCTGATGCTCATTAGGCTGGAAGGCCTCTCTCACATTGGCTAATGTTAATGTTCATGAGCCCACCATCAGGAGAACACTGAACCACAATGGTGTGCATGGCAGGGTTGTAAGGAGAAAGTCACTGCTCTCCAAAAAGAACATTGCTGCTCATCTGCAGTTTGCTAAAGATCACGTGAACAAGCCAGAAAACTATTAGAAGAATGTTTTGAGGACGGATAAGAACAAAACAGAACTTTTTGGTTTAAATGAAAAGTGTTTGGAGAAAGGAAAACACTGCATTCCAGCATAAGAACCTTATCTCATCTGTGAAACATGGTGGTGGTAGTATCAGGTTTGGGCCTGTTTTGCTGCATCTGGGTCAGGACGGCTTGTCATCATTGATGGAACAATGAATTGTGAATTATATCAGAGAATTCTAAAGAAAATGTCAGGACATCTGACCATGAACTGACTCTCAAGAGAAGGTGGGTCATGCAGCAAGACAACGACCCTAAACACACGTCGTTCTACCAAAGAACGTTTAAAGAACAGTTACAGAAACGTTTAGTTACAGTTATTGCTGTAAAGAGGGGTCACAACAGATACTGAAAGCAAAGGTTCACATACTTTTGTCTCTCACAAATATGTCATATTGGATCATTTTCCTCAATAAATAAATGAGCAAGTCTAATATTTGTGTCTCATTTGTTTAACTGGGTTCTCTTTGTCTACTTTTAGGACTTGTTTGAAAAGCTGATGTTGTTTTAGGTCCTATTCATGCAGAAATATAGAAAATTCTAAATGCTTCACAAACTTTCAAGCACTATTGTATGTATGAATGTTTTGTCTGGTTTTTATTTTGTTTGAAAGCAAATTGCTATGCATGCTCATTAAATTTCTGTATCACATTAATAGTTTGTAGTAGTGCATGTATAGAAAATTGAATATTATGATAATTGTTGGTTTAATTAAAAAGTTAAACTGTCATATTTTGTATTCTTTACCCATAAAGTGACATTTCAAGCCTTTTTGTTTTAGTGTTGATCACGATGAAAATCAGAAATCTAGAATTTTAAATTTGATGAATAAATCACTCAATATCAACATTGAAACAAAAAGGCTTGAAATCTTTCATTTTATTAGTATTTAAAATATGACGGTTTACTTTTTTAAATTATGAACACTAACTTTTTCCACAATATTCAGATTTTTTGAGATTGAATAGTATGCTTGCAAATTCTGGAGAATGCTGTCATGCTGTCTAGCTCATTACTTTATGTCCTATCATAATTGAATATCACAAGGTCATACTTGTAGTATTACAGAATCAAAAAGCGAAATGTAAAAAATTTTAGCGACTGTGTAAAGTGTTTTCTCCTGTGTGTCATGCCTGACATGTTTAAGGTTGTATTTCATGAAAATCAACAATGTTGAGCAAAATTGTTGAATGTGGCCTATCATAGTAAAGGGGGTGGGGCTTAAATCATGCAATCGAGTAGAATATAATTGGGCCCCTGTATGATCAAACATCGAAAGCCAGATGTTGACCTTAGAATTGAAAATTGTATCAAAGCTGAAAACATGAATCATTCCCTCCCTTCATGGTTATTGGCTAAACTTTAGCTTTTAATTGATGTCTGAGATTATCAATGGGAACTGTACTGCCATCTTCTGGCCTATAACTCAATGTTACTCCTTTACTTTGTATTTTCCACTTCAAAATGGCCTCTATTGTCACTATTGCTTGTTCTGCTGGTGGATTAAGGCTGCTGCTTCTCGGCGAGAACAGAATCCTCCTTACCATCACTAATCTCTCCTCTAGCAAGCTCTTAATTGAGCCATCATCAGCTGATCCAGGGGTTAAACATCAATTAAGATAATGAGTAGAGTGCAGTGTGGAGGACTCAGACATACTGTGCTGTCAGAGAGGAGGATGGTATTGGAGGTGAGGATACCAGCTGAGATTTTGACATGTGCTGGTGGTGTCTTGTCTTTCATCATTTGAAATGCACGTACCTGTTTTCACGTTTAGACCACAGAAGTAGAAGTTAGGTTACTGAATTTTTGGTCTGTTAAAGAAAGCTCTTGGAGCAAGAAATTAGATATTTGGCTTCATTGTCTGCCATGGTTCAAACTTGATACATTTTAATTATTAGTCAGTTAAATAGCCTGATTGCTTGTGGACAAAATGGACAGCATTGGTAAAGATCATGTGACTGGCCAGGCAAGCTGGTACTCAGTAATAATAGTTTGATAGTGCTTTATTTTACTATTATATGCAAACATGTTCTCTCTGCAGAAAAATACTGTAGTTCAGATGTTGGTCAGTAAAATTAGTAAGTCATGCTGTTTGTTGACAATAATTGATATTAAGAGGTTCTCAGTATCTCAGTGAAGTGGGAATACGTGAAGAAGAAGGAAGAGACTCTTTACTTATTTGCTGAGAAGTTTCCTTGGGTCAACCCATCCATATCCATTATTTTTTGCGGACTCTGTAGATTTCAAAACAGACAACACTGAATCATTATTTATCAATACTGCCATTTGTGGGAAATGTAAAAGCTAATAGAGGGACCTTAAGTGCTCATCAGAAGCAAAGTGCCATAAAAAGATCACTGTGCAGTGGACCCTTGGTTATTGTTTGCCCTGGTTATCGTACAATTTGGTTATCATCATCATCTTCTGTCTCAGTTATGGTTCATCCGCCCAGTTTTTGTCAGCTTGCCCATGTGGCTCGCCGCTAATTTTGCAAAAACAAAGCGCCCACATTTTCATTATTCATTCTCACTTTGTTTGTCATTGTTTCTCTGACTTTGTTTCTACTTGATAATGCTCAAAACAAACTAAAACATGTCACACTAAAGCCATGGTGAGCACCTGAAAATGGGTGCGAAAACAAATATTGACTGAGAACCCGGGGAATGGCTGTACAAAACAAAAGCTGCCAGCTGGACCAAACCAGCATGCTCTAAAACAGAGCGTAAACCTGAAGAGTGATGTTACGTGTATGTAAAACTATAGTTATTCTATATAAAATATAGAATATAAATATATTTGGAGTGTCTGAAATTGATTAATTGGACTTGAAATATTTCTTCAGTTATTGTTCATTTAGGTTATCAGACAGTTTAGAACAGATTAATGATGAAAACCGAGGTTCCTTATTACGTACTTATTTATATTTGCATTATCAGTGCAGTAGACTTTCATTTGCCTGATTGAGCAAGTTGTTGGATTGATCCCTGTCTATATTTAATTAATATGCATGGTTTTTAGCTGCATCATCATGCAATTCTAACAGATAGGTCCTATGTTAAATTGTTGTTGTTGTTATTGGTCACAATTAATTTTTATTATGCTTCATAACCTATTGACAATCGGTCTTTCCAGTGTTAGCTGGCATTTAGTTTCCATAAAAAAAAAAGTTATTGTGATGTGTCTTTCTCTGAAAATGTAAGTCTAATTTGGTATTAGCTGTCTTGGTATTTGGCTACCAATTGCTCTAAACTGACAACAGAAACATCTGGAGCTGGTCAGCTTAAATAATTGCAATCAGATGATTATGTAATACACATACCTCACTAATTTTCCTTGCTGCATGTAATTGAGTCCTGAAATGAATGACTACTTCTGACATAATTAATCAGTGCTTTAATAACAATATAGAGTTGTTATGATTGAATATTTCCTTTCTAGTATGTTAAATGGATTATTAAAATGTTTTCTAAAATGTTAGACATAAGGAGCTGGGAAGGGGTCTCTCTCTCTCTCTCTCTGGTCACTCTCATTATCTGTTAGTAGAATTAAAAAAACTATGCTGTAAACTGCCTGTAGATTATCACACTCTTATTATACTCTAAACATATCTTTTAACTTGTGGTAAATATGGACAGTGATACCTAAGCATTTTTTCATTTTCAGCCATCCCATGTATACCTGGTGTAAAGGGAGTGATGCATATCAACTACATAGAGTACCAGAGTAGCATTGCATCCAAAATATGGTGCCAACATTTAGGGCTGCCACGATTAGTCGACTAGTCACGATTATGTTGACTATTAAAAAAGTCGACAACTAATTTAATAGTCGATGCGTCGTTTTTGTTTTTACTTTCGTTTTCTCTCCAAACTGCTGCGTACTCACCTTTTACTGCTGCGTCTTCCTTTCTGTCCTTGATGCACATGCGCAGTAGTGATAACTGGGGTAGCCCGTGGATGACGTCACAGGATGTTATATACAGACAGGCTCAAAAGAGTACCCGGCGACGGAGGTCAAAAGAGTGGGCCAAGATCATTTTAAGAAAATGAAAGAGAAACGTGTGCAATGCAATATCTGCAAGGCAAAATGTGCCTTCCAGGGCAGCACAACTGCGATGCACGAGCACCTGAAAAGGAAGCTGTTGTTTGTGACAATAATGAAGAGGGACCGTTATCTCGGTAAGCTAAATTGCTAGTTAGCTGCTAAACAGAGCGTAAACAGAGAGTTAACTTGCAGCTGACTCATACTGGTAGCTGTAAAAGTTAACATTAGTGATGACGATTTGATTCATTAGTCTTAGAACACATTCATGTGTTTTCTGTAACGTTATAACAGTCATGTGTTTGAATAGGAATGCTAATGCTAACGTTTCTAACGTTATGTTTCAGTGCTACGTTTACACTTTATGCTAAACAGTTAAATAATTGTTTGTTGCAACAAGCTGCATGTTTCATTAAAGGTTTAATGAACTATGGTCTTAATTGTTTTTATTTTTAGTTAGCATATAGCTGAAATCTGATGACGGTTATATAATAGCAGCTGCATTCTAGTGCAATAAGCTCTATGTTTTATATCCAATTAGCGCATGATCCGATTAGTCGACTAATCGTAAAAATAATCGGTGATTGGTCGACTATAAAAATAATCGTTTGTGGCAGCCCTAGCAACATTTTAATTCTCCATTGATCCTGGGTTGCTAATATGATTGGCATCAGGCATCCTCAAAAGGGCTGGCAAATGTTTGCCAAAAGCCTTATTGCCCTTTCCAGGGCATGCTTCAAAATGAAAATGAAAAAGCTTACTGAAAAGAATGCAGTTGTTTTCCCTCTGTTGTCTCAGAACTCTCACTAGAATCCCAAACATGGCTGTATATGGGTGCAGAACTGCCAACCTCAGGGATCTAGAAAGTGTGCTAATCCTGCTTAGGGAAATGCTGCCTGTTTGAATCATCTATTGTACTTCATTAATTTAGCTAATCAAATCAATTTGTTTTGTACTTTTTTATTATTCATCACAAGGCACCAATAATCCCAGTGCTCCCTGCTATGTCTAGCAGCCTGAAGCATGAGAGGTAGCATAAAAATATGAATGTGGAGCTAAATTGGAGACTGTCAGGATTATGCATTTATGGGCTTTTATTATTACAAGTGGTTTGTTGGCTCTGTACACATCTTGACTAGGACTTTTCAAAGAAAGAGAGAGGGGTTCTGGTTGTTCCTTGCTGTAAAAAATGGACTCCCAAGTTAAAGATAGAAGAAGTTTGGACATGGAGTTTATTGGACAGGCAGTACTGCTATTGTTGCTGTCGCTCAGGGGGTCAGGCAGGATGGCAGGCTGGCATTTGAGTCCTGGCAGGGCAAGACATGCTAGTTATGATGGAGAAGAGTGGGACTAACGGGGTTACAGTGGTACGAGCGCAGGGGTTGGCCATCTCTCCTGCACAGCTGAAACAGCAAGTGCTCTGGCCAAGCACTGAAACCCTACACCCCACCCCTCTCTATCCTCTCTCTACCTCTTTGATGTAAGACCTTGCTAATTTTCTCTCTTTCCTGCTTCTCCCCACCTGCTCCTTGTACTCTTATCATGGAGTCTGAGAAACATATTATACCATTCCTTTCTCCTCTCTCTGACTCTACAGTTTTATAGCTGTACAGCTGCAGTAGATGGCCATCTGCGCACATAGTGAGACTTGCTGGCCGGCCTCTTCTCATCGCTTCTGATGCCGTTAATATAGAGAGCTGGGAAATATGCCAGGGACGAAGGAAGGAGAGAAGAAAAATCCCCCTGTTTTTTCTTCTGGAGTGACACACTTTGCTCTGTTTTTGTATGCGGTTAGGTTGTGTGTGCGTGCATGTGCTCTCTCATGTGAGCATGCATGCTCGTTTGAAAAGGTGGCCCTAAAGCAAAGTGAACATCAGCAACAACAACATCTAGAACAAGCCAGTCCGTTTGATTTCAGAGTAGGAGAATGGTCATTCTGTGAAAAATTGTCAAGGGAGAAATGAGGTTTCCACAAGCTTTATACACCATCCTGAGACACATAACTGCTTTTATAACATTGGAGTGATGTTTGTGGTCCAGATCTAATCCTCCAACCTGACCTCACTATAGCTCTTGTGGCTGAGTGCAGTCCAGTCCTCACCGCAATGTTTCAGCAAGCTTTAGTGTGAGATATAGGTACAGCTGGGCGATATGGCCAAAAATTTTATCATGATAATTTTTTCTATGTTGATCAGGCTCGATAATTATCATGATATTACATTTTCTAACATCAGACTAAATACATGAAATGTTACTGTTTAAAATATGAAATTGCTTATTACCAGAACATATTGTGGCATCCGGCTGGACGCGTTGATAGGATGGACGAGAAAGACGTTTACAGTTGTCGCTTTATTGTTACAACTTACAAATATTGCTGTCGGCCGCAGCCACTCCAAAACAACAATAGGCTAGAGAGCCAAGCTAACAGGCTAATGCTAGCACTGGTGCGCACACACACACACACACACACACACACACACACACAGCGAGACCCCCCTCCTTCTCCTTCTCACACAAACAGACGAGCACACAGCGACTTTGTGCTCTCTCGCCCCACCCCACTACGCTCTCCCCCAATCACACGCTTGTCTTAAACACAACAGTGCATTTTGGCAGCGCTGGTGAGGAGGAGGAGCTAACAAGCAGCAGTATTACACTTCTGAACTCACTGTCAAGCTGCTTAGACGTGAAATGGAAAGGAACGTTAATGCTTATCGAATTCTATTGTCCCAGCTCATCATCGTCATCGCGGGAAAAATTATCATGAAAAAAATCGATATCGTTTTATCGCCCAGCACTAAATATAGGTTATAGTTTAATTGAATGATTTTATTAGAATGCAGTGGTAATATAACAACCTATTAAAACACTTTGTGATGTTAATGTGTTATGGATTAGGGGCAGCCGTGGCCTGGTGGATAGGGATCTGGTCTTGTGACTGGCAGGTTGTTGGTTCAATCCCCAGTCTAGTCATGAATGAAGTGCTCTTGAGCTAGGCACCTAACCCCCCCAACTGCTACAGCAAAAAAATTACATACATCTCAGCAAATTATTATTAAGCCTAGGCAAGTGCCTATATCAATTTAGGATAGCACTAATTATTAGTCAAGCCATCAAGTCACACTCCTGGTGCCTGTATGAGTAGTGTTTTTCTAGAACATCCTTCCCTTTTTTTTTTTTTTTTTTTTGTTTTTTTTTGTTTTCTTACACTTTTTCAAAACAGAACTCGCATGTGCAGTGTGTTATATAATTTTGTATTTCAAAATACACCAAGGTCAAATAAACATGCCACTACAAAAAATTGTAAATAAAATTTTCAAAAATCAGGCGCTTTCTTTTGTATATCAACACTGTGCTGATATTAGGTATCTTTGAACTTTAAGCAACTGTGTTGTTTGCCTTTTTCTGACCAGATTGCATTAGAACATTGGAAATCTTGTCTAAAATATTGAGTATGAAAGCTGCAAAGTGATTATGTACAGGTATTCAAGTACTCTGTTAACTCTGTAGGTGTCAATATTCCAGTACTGAAGTCACTATTCAAGTATCCAATACATTTCATCACAGGAAGATCAAAAATTTAGTGAAAAACTGCTTTTATGACCATGGCAGTTTTGCTCATATTTCTGCACATGTTATGCTTTGCTTTTCCGAGTGTTTAAAGGTTAGCATGTCAAGTAGGACTGGGCGATATATTGAGTTTTTAAGAAATATCGATATATTTTTATACAAGATATAAGATGAGACAATATTGTTTATATCGATATAGTTTATGTTGTGTCGTAATTACACTTGTAGATAAAGCCGTTTTGCCTCTGCACAACTCCACACTGCCCCTCCTCTCTCCCTCACAAAAACTCCCCCCTCCCCCACTGCTTCACACGTGAGGCTGACAGTGATGGCATGGAGACAGAGAGACGTGAAAGAAGTGATCACAGAGCAGTTGTTAAGTAAAAAGAAAACAATGGGAAAATTATTTGGAGGTGTTTTGGATTCAGAGTGTCGGATGAGCAGCAGAGTAATGTATTCAAGTCCGGACAAAAGGTTCGATCACCACTAATCTTTTCCACCATTTACAACATCATCATAAAGAGCAGTATGAGGAGTGTGTGAAACTTTGTAATGCAGCCTGGACCGTGGAGCTTTACCAGCCTCAAGTCCCGAAACAAACCACATTACAAAACTCATATACCTGTGATGTGCTTTTGCTTCACTGGAAACTGTCTTTTTAAAGAACAAGTCAGCCTTCTGCTATTTTTGTTGTATGTTTACATGTTAATAACACAGCTGTGAGTCTTGTTATGGAGGAAAATAACATTTATTTTATTTGAGGAGCATTATTATTTACTATATGCCAATAGTTTATTTTTGAGCAATTTATCATGTATATATATCGTATATCGATATTCAGCTAAAAATATTGAGATTATTTTAGGTCCATATCGCCCAGCCCTAATGTTAAGCATAGACTAATGACTCTGATATTGGCTACGTTCAGAAATGTGTCTCTGATAAAGTAATTTGAAGTGTGCTGAATTTCCTCTTATTATCGGTATGACATATGTGTTTCTGAAGCCAAAAATTTTCCATTCTTCTGATTACATTTGGCTTCTCTCTCATTTCTCTCACAGCAACATGTGATCAGAGCACCACAGAGAGATGAGTGTGAGAGCTTGTTAAAGCAGCTCTACTGTGTGTGTGTGTGTGTGTGTGTGTGTGTGTGTGTGTGTGTGTGTGTGGTGAAACAAGGAGCTTTTTTAAATGCAGTAATGGTATTTGAATTGTCTTCAATAATGTTACCATATCTTTATTATTGCGGTATACCATGTTACCACATGCCTGATGAACCTAAAAATGTAAATGCTTACAGAATTCAAAATATATCGAGCCAAGTCAAAACACATGGGTGAAGCTAGATGTAATGCAGGCAAGTGATTGGACAGACACAAGTGTCACATCATATAGTATCTAAAAAAATAAAAATACTAGGGATCCATACTGTTAAATAGAGGTGTGGAAAATTGGGACCACCTTTCAAGGTCCAGAGAACCTGCCTAATTTTGTGGTTCTGTATGTGATGGGGAAATGGACAGGTACTTGCGCAGGATGCAGATAGTTCTGCGCTCCGATTTGTAAAAGTACCACGACGTAGCGCACTTCCCAGTGGATAAACACCAGTAGATAAGAGTCATCATTTGAGAGACTATCAGAGTAGAGTTGGCGATCCAGTTTTTCACTTCAAAACACTGTTTAAGAACGTTTTGAAAGTGTTTTGTTTTCACAAAACTGACTTGTTAGAGTTCTAATTTGCATATTGTGACCTTTTGTGATATTAGTATTGTAGAGGTCAGTATTGACCATGATTAAAAAAGAGTATATTGTGTCACTTAGTTCTTTTAAGCATCTTCATGGGAGATACGAGTTGTTTGTGCTTGTTTATTAAAACTGTTTTGTTTAGTTTTTTTTTGTTTGTTTTGTTTTGTTTTTCTCCCCCACATTTCTTCTAATTTGTAGAGCAGCAGAACAGTGGCTGGGAGCCTTTTTCCATTTACAACTTCGCATCAGTTTGTCCTACTAACTGGTAAAGTAAAAAAAAATCACTTCGTGGCTATTGAGAGAAATAAATAGGTTATGATGTCATTTTATTGGACTCTAATGACTGAAATAGAAATCTGATACTGAACGGCAGTAAATAGAAAGCATCAGAATTTAAGCTTATTTCATTTTGCTGGTAACAGCTGTTCTGTCACTGGACACTAAACCAGCTTTGTGAAACAGCTGCTTATAGATGTGGGGCTGTTTGTCAGACACTGTAGCAGTGAAGGAATTAGCTTATTTAGCTAAGTAACTATAGCTGTCTAACTGGCAAGCACAAATACCTAGCGCTGTTCTTTAAGAAATATTTGTTTCAACCTCTGATTCGGCATAACATCTCGGTTACCTATTGTGGTGATGTCATAATTTGACCATTAGTTAGTATAGCTAGCATATAGTTTTTTATGAATGGTAATGCAAATTATACAGCTACATTTTTGAAGATATTACATTTTAGGTGTAGTATTTTGCATCCAGAAATGTTACTTTATTATCCATTTAGTGGGGTTAAACTGACTTGGTTCCGTTTGGTCTAATGTTGGATCTAAAGGCTGTATTAATATGAAAATCGCTTCATAAATTTGTAAGTAAAATCAACACAAATCCAATTGGTGCAATATTGGTAAACACCAATTTTCCTGTATATACATTACCTCTCAGTTTGCTGGCACCCATTACATTGGACATTTTCCATAGCCACAAAACTATTGATAAAATTCACAAATGCTGTTTCTCCAGTCTATGGTAGATGGTGAGATAGGACAAGGTCATTGCTTTTACGCTCAGTTTTGGTGTTTCCTACAAGTTATTGACTGATAGACTTAAGTACAGCTGTGTAATTGTTTAGCACACATCTTGTGCAAACCATCATGGGACATAGAAATACTGTGTGTATGTTTTGAGTTTGCATTAGTGCTATAGCACTTATTTAACTTAAAAAATAGAAACTGTTTCTTTTTCAGAGACGTGCTGCTGGAAAATGCTGGCACAGATTTCCTGTTGAAGTGTTTGTGTGAATGAATTATAGTTAAATATCTTATATTCTAGTGTTGAATTGTGTTTATTGAGGTTATTCATTGACCGTCTCCTATTCTGCCTTTCCTGAAGTTGTTTATGGATAAATATCTTATTCCACTTCATCGTACTTCATGGTATCTTGTGCATTAAACTTGCTCTTTAATCCTGTGCTTTTCTAAAATGTATATGCTCACTATCAAAAACTTGTGGTAGGCACCCAAACTGGGCTAGAAATCAGTAATACTGTAACTGTCCTCCCTCAGCCTTCACCCTGCTAGATGATTGAGTATCTATACCAGCAGCATTTGTGGATTTTATCATAGTTTTAAAATGGCTAAAAAAAAGAAATTTCTTTAAAAATGCAGTATGTGCCGTCATGGAAAATGTTCAATGCAATGGGTGGCCGCAAACATTTCAGTGTTGGTGTATATAAGAATGTGCATTGGCAAATATCAGCAGATTAAAAATGGTGAGTATCGACGATGTTCTTATCCCCATTTCTCTCCCACGCACATATTTCCACATATCACTTTCTGTAAGTTGTCTACAGTATGCAGAGTATGTTGACTCTTTGTTTTCTTAGAAGATGAAGGCCTGGCGGTTGTTTTTGCTGATGGTTATCACATTGCCACTGTAGAAATGAGTGCAAGTTGTCCACCTTGTGGCTCAGGAACTAGATGCAGAACACTGTCACACTAAATCACAAATACTGTCCAAAACTGAAATGTGAGATTTGCTTGTCTCACAGTGTTGTTTGTTTTGGCTTCTTAATGAGCAGTTTTTCTTCAGAATCAAGTTTCTTTTTGTTAGGCTACCGGTTGTACTTCTCTCGCATAACTTTGTAGTTTCT
The DNA here is from genome assembly GCA_036984385.1 of Crenuchus spilurus. Lineage (NCBI taxonomy): Eukaryota > Metazoa > Chordata > Actinopteri > Characiformes > Crenuchidae > Crenuchus > Crenuchus spilurus. The sequence continues at coordinate 91,453 of BRDA01004012.1, read as the reverse complement.
CTAGCAGTTAATTAATCTTATTAGTGATGTTGTCTATTAGGACAGTGATACCGGTTTCGAGAATGTACATAGGTTATTGTGCAGTAGAATTTTTTATACTTCCCCACTGAAAATTGTCAGCAGCTCTGAAATGAAAATTCACCCTGTCAAATATTAAACTGCCTTGTTTACATTAGTTTTTAATTTATTCCTCTTTGTAGTACCATATGAGACATATGTCTCAAATATGACACATGTCTAATATTAATACATTGGATAAATGCTTAGCACACACTTATATTTGTGTAGTTATATGTGTGTTAAAAACATAGTTAGTTAAGCAGAATAATTAGCTTGATGCTAGTACAATATGGCTTTTTATCTTCCCCAAGATGACAAAACAGTATGTAGTCTTAACTGTTTTCAGACCAAAATTGCAGAAATGTGCTCTGCCTATTTTTGTTATTTTTGTAGCATTTGTTCCAAGATTGTACAGTCTATACCAAGTTTTGGCAAAAGTTCAAAATTTCCAAAAACTGTAGTTTCTGTGTGTGAAAAGTCACATTGTTTAATAAGATGGGAAATTTAATCACTGCAGTATTACTTTCGGTTTTGATTTGATACAACAGCACAGTCCATCTCAGTAATGTAGCATTTTAAATGGGACACATTATTTTGACACACACAAACTTCAGCCTAAATCTGTTACATTTTATGGAATTTTTGCCAGCATTCTGTAAAGCTTGTCTAACCTGGCAACAGATGCCACAAAAGAATGCATTTATGGGCAGTACATGGGTAGGTTAACTCTTAAATTCCAATTTTTGATATATGGGCTTATAAATGCTTACTGTTTAAATTTTTACGACGGTAATGATCAAATGTATCATACAGCTTTGTATATTCAAGCACTATTGAAGTAACCATGCAATTTTGTCACTGTAACCTGTGTGTGTGTGTGTGTGTGTGTGTGTGTGTGTATAAATATAAAATATATATATATATATATATAATCTCACGCAGGTAAATGTGAAGCTCTGAAATTGTGTGTGTGTGTGTGTGTGTAGATGTAGGTGTGTGACTCATGCACAGTTCAATGAGCCACAAAGTCAAGAAAAGCCGAGAGACCAGGGGAGGCATCTCACAATGCTGTGGTTAAAGTGAGAAAATTAGACGTAGAGACTGATGGCAGTAAAACCTCTTTTGGATGAGCTGTTATCACAGAGTTGGTTGCGAGGTAAGAACAGGTGCAGGGTTGTGAGTGTATGTGTACATGCATGCCTTTGCAGGTTTGTCACTACAAGGGGGTTGCTGGGAAGTGTGACTTACAGACTGTGAGCTTGGTGTAAGAGGGCTGTACTGTTTGCCCCAGCCCACTTTGGAACAGAACGGGTTAAAGAGGCTGTTCTCTCACACCTGTAGCCTGTCAGCTGCTGGGGGGCTGTGAAAACGTCAGCTGTTTCTGAGAAGGTGTGTGTTTGTGTGTGTAAAAAAGCAGAATGTAAGTTGGTAAGACTGTGGCAATGGAAGCTCATTTGCTTGTGTGTGGGCCACTTTAGAACAACAAAATAGCTGTGAGATCTGTTTATTTAAAACCAAAACCCTCGTCTGTAATAGACATAGCAGCAGCTGGTGGCTAAGTGTTCGTCTCGTCCCTAAAACTTCATGCGGCTCAGTCTCCATGACTAAAGGGGACTTTCAGTACAAACAGGTGATGGCTCTAATTTGAATGCTTAACAAATTTATATTGGATATAAACAGAACTAAAATGTGTCACAATATAGTATTTCTAATAGTGTGTTTTATTAAAAGAGTGCTCTTCTATAGAACAGTAAACTTTTGCTTACTTCAGTGTTGTGACAATTTGGAAACAAGGCATCACAATCATTTCTAGAAATCTAGAAAAGTACTATCAAAAGATGTTGATACAAATTTATATTTAATGTGTTACATATTGTGCTGTACTAAATCTAATTAAACAGGCCTTATGTTCCTTGAAGTATGTAGTTGTTTTTTTACTGACAAAATATGCTAGAAGTTTCTGAAACAGCTTTTTTTAGACTTCGTTCAGCCATTTCAAATTGAACATATAAGTGGTGTGATGCTGCGCGAGGTGTTCCTTTTTCTAAACTTTGTAAACTTGTGATACAGTTTCAGATTGGAACTCAGGACACATTCTCTCTAATTCTAGTTTTCTCTAATTCCTACTTAAAAACCACTCCTGCAGTTTTCACAAAGATTCTTGACATTTCAGTGTTTTATTTTGGATTTGTCCTTTGGTAAGAGCAGAATCTATACGCACTTAAGAGTTGCATAATACAGCTATATTATAGCATTTTATATTTTAAAATGTAAATTATAGTAATATTTAAGAACAAATGTAAGAAAAAACAGGAAGATATTGGTGAATGAGGCCCAGTATTCTGGTGTCCCATCGCTATTATAGGAGCATGAACTGCTTGCTTCAGCTCCTTCCACAATATATATATTGGATTAAAGTCATGACTTGCACTTGACCATTCCAAAACATGAGCTTTGTTCTTCTTTAACCATTCTTTGGTAGACAGTAGTGCCCTCGATGACGATGATAAGCCGGGACAATAGAATTTGATAAGCATTAACGTTTGTTTCCATTTCACATCTAAGCAGCTTGACAGTGAGTTGCGAAATCTAATACTGCTGCTTGTTAGCTGCTCCTCACCAGTGCCCCCAAAATGCGCGAGGTTGGTGCGTGCTCACTGTGTGTGTGTGTGTGTGTGTGTCAGCTTGAGTGCTAGCTAGCATTAGCATGTTAGCTTGGCTCTCTATCCTGTTATTCTGCCGTGGTTGCGGCTGACCGCAATCACTGTAAGTTTCAACAATAAAGCAATGACTGTAAACGTGTTTCTCGTCCATCCTTTCAACGATATTACAATATTATGTTCTAGCAATAAACATTGTAAGGGGAGATTTTCTCAACAAAGACAATGAGCCGTGTAACCGACGCATGTTCTAGATGAGAACCCACAAATCCGCATGTTAGTTTTTAACCTTTTATTCTCTCAGAAAATGAGGAAAAACAAAATAACAGATGTAAATTTTATATCTAAGTTTGTTCGTATGAATGTTTTTCCACAACACGGTCAGAAAACCGTTCAGCTCCTCCCTCTTTCCATAGCAAAACAAAAAAGGTACCTAAACACTAACATCAAGCAGTATTATCTGGACACACACACAGCTTAAAGTAACAGTGTCCCATTTAAATCTGCTACTGTGTAAGCATAAAATAATACACAATAAATAAAACATTTAACTAAAATAAGATAACTGGCTTTGTTTAAAGCCATAAAAGAGGCATTTGGCTCCTACAAACATTTTAATATTTTAAATAATAACATTTCATGTATTTAGTCTGGTGTTTTTTAGAAAGAGGTTGTTTAAAACTATGACAGTGTTAGAAAAATTAACATCATAATAATTATCGAGATTAATCAATATAGAAAAATTTATCGTGATAAAATTTTTGGCCATATCGCCCAGCTCTAACTTAGTCATAGTCTTACTGCTTGACCAACGTCTGTCTTGAGATTCAGCTCACAGACAGATGTCCAGCCGTCCTGGCCCAGATACAGCCCAGACTCAAACCATGATACTACCACCACCATGTTTCACATATAGATGAGATGAGTTTTTTATGCTGGAATGCAGTGTTTTCTTTTCTCCAAACAAAACTCTTCTCATTTAAACCGAAAATATCTATTTTAGTCTCATTTGTACCAAAATTAACTCTTTAGAGATTGAACCTTTTTCAACCTAAGTAGCATCAACAGTACTTCTGCCATGATATTCCACAAATGTGTTGTGAAAATCAGACTTTGCTAGATCCCTGTTCTTTAAATAAAACAGGGTGCCTAAAATATGTATACAAGAAAATGTTTTTATAATGGCCGAGGCTATAAAGGAGTCTCCAGTATAATCTGGCTGAAGGTAGTACCGGTTCAGTATATTGTATCAGTGCCTCAATGTCTGTAAACCTTTCTTCTCTATAGTCATGTTGCCTGGAAGAGAAGCACACACAATCACACACAGATCCCCTTATTAGGCTCTGGGCCAACACAGTGTGGAAAACATGGAGAGCTTTAGTTATTGAGAAAGAGAGCAAGAGAGGGGAAAAAACAGAGAAAGCTTCTTAGCATACCCATTACAAAGATGTTTGTTTTGCTAGTAATTGTGACCTCAGCTTTTTGGCTTGCTGTTGTTGTGTTTTCAACTCCTTGTATATTTATTCCCACCACTGGCTGATTTCCTACGTGATATAGCTAGAGAGGACTCCCCTCCTTCTCCAGAAATTTACCCATATAAGTTATGCTTCGCAAGAAAATTGCTCCTTGGACTGTGCACTAGTTCACTTAACTTTTAGCATTCTCTGTGCCAAATCAAATGCTTCATGCCCAGGAAGAAACTGTCCGTACTCCTGCAGTGACACAACTGTTAAACAAACCCGCGACCTCTGAATTCCCATACCCCTCCAAAGCCCAGTGGGCCTTTCAAGGTCAGAAAAGGTCAAAACTTGTGAATCGCTCTTTGGAAAGCAATGGTGCACTTTAAATGCACTTCAGCATTTATTCAGAAATCATGTTTCTCAAAGTAATAATAATATAATAATAATAATATGTTACACTTATATAGCGCCTTTCACAAACCCAAGGACGCTTTACAATCAGTGGGGGGAGAAAAAAATAAATAAATAAATAAAATAAAATAAATTTAAAACTAAAATAAAATATAAAAAATAATAATTAAAAAAAAAAAAAAAAAAAAAAAAA